>MU682209.1:135761-148746 GCA_026770625.1 Nicotiana glauca | reverse complement strand
CTCCCACTTCCACTCGGGAAGCTCAATCCTCTGAAACAAACTACTGGGCCTCTGATGCTCATACTTGACCTGCTGACAATTCAAACACCGAGCCACATACGCTACAATGTCCTTCTTCATTCTTTGCCACCAATACTGTTGCCGTAAGTCCTGATACATCTTCGCGGCGCCTGGGTGAATAGAATACCGAGAACTATGGGCGTCCGTTAAGATTAACTCTCGAATCCTATCAACATTGGGCACACAAACTCATCCCTGCAATCTCAAAACATCATCATCATCTAAGGTCACATTCATGGTACCTCCACGCTGCACCGTGTCAAATGGGGATCATCAAACTGCCGATCACGGATACGCTCCAATAGAGAAGAACGAGCGACCGTGCAAGCCAATACCCTGTTGGGCTCAGAAATATCTAATCTCACGAATCGATTGGCCAAGGCCTAAACATCTAAGCCAAGCGGCCTCTGGCTGACCGAGATATATGCAAGACTACCCATGCTGGCGGACTTCCTACTCAATGCATCGGCCACCACATTGGCCTTACCCGGATGATATAAGATAGTAACATCATAATCTTTCAACAACTCTAACCACCTCCGCTGCCTCACATTCAATTCCTTCTGCTTAAACAGATACTGAAGGCTCTTGTGATCCGTGTACACCTCACACGTCACACCATATAGATAATGCCTCCAAATCTTCAAATCATGAACAACAGCTGCCAACTCTAGATCATGAACCGGATAATTCTTCTCATAGATCTTCAATTGTCTCGAAGCATAGGCAATGACTTTGCCATCCTGCATCAATACTACACCAAGCCCAATGCAGGAAACATCACAATAGACTGTGTAAGGCCCTGAACCCGTGGGCAAAACCAATACCGGTGCCGTAGTCAGAGCTGTCTTGAGCTTCTGAAAGCTCGCCTCACACTCATCTGACCACCTGAACTGGGCACCCTTCTGGTCAACCTGGTCATCGGGGCTGCAATAGAAGAAAATCCCTCTACGAACCGACAGTAATAACCTGCTAGCCCCAAGAAACTCCGAATCTCGATCACTGAAGCTGGTCGAGGCTAATTCTTGACTGCCTCAATCTTCTTCAGAAATAACACCGGCGCACCCCAAGGAGAAACACTAGGCCTGATAAAACCCTTCTCTAGTAAATCCTGCAACTGGTCCTTTAACTCCTTCAACTCTGGCGGGTCCATGCGATACGGCAAAATAGAAATAGGCTGCGTGCCCAGAGCTAGATCAATACATAAATCAATATCCCTTTCGGGCGGCATAGCCGGCAGGTCTGAAGGGAAAACCTCGGGGAATTCCCGAACAATAGGAACAGAGTCAATAGAAGGAACCTCTGCACTGGAGTTGCGAACATACGCCAGATAAGCTAAACACCCCTTCTCGACCATGCGTCGAGCCTTAACATATGAAATAACACTGTGGGTGGCATGACCCGAGGTCCCTCTCCACTCTAGTCGGGGAAATTACGGCAAGGCCAAGGTCACGATCTTGGCATGACAATCTAAGATAGCATGATACGGGAACAACCAATCCATCCCCAATATAACGTCTAAATCCACGATATCTAACAGCAGTAAATCAACACGGGTCTCAAGACCCTCAAAAACAACCACACAGGAACGATGTACCCGTTTGACTACTATGGAGTCGCCCACCGGTATAGATACATAAACAGGAATGTCCAAAGCATAACTAGACATAGCCAGGCAAGGTGCAAAATAGGACGATACTTTCAACAACGCTTTCCTTTTATTACTTTTCTTATCTTATAATTCACACTACCATTTTGAGCCAACGCTCCAAATCATCCAGTCTTTTCATATACTTTCAATATTCATATCACAATTCGAGCCAATGCTCCCAGGAATCAAATAATTATTTCATCGTTCACATGTTATTCACAACATATAGAATTTCTCCAATAAATACGGAGTTCACAACCAATGTCATGGTAATCACATTATAAGGACTCACGGTCATGCTAGACAACAATGTATAGATACTCGTCACCGTGCCTATACATCGTACTCGATCACATAGAAATTAGCAACAAGACTCAACTCATATTCCCTCAAGATAGGGTTAAACCAAACACTTACCTCAAAGCCTTGAAATCCACTTAATCCTCAACTATTGCTTTACCTCGCGGTTCCACCTCCAATACAGTGATATCTAGGCATAATCAATTTAATAATATCAATAAAGACTCAATGACAATGTCCCATAGCCTAGATATGAATTTTCTAGCATTATTCCAAAAATCCCAAAATTAGACACCGGGCCCACATGGTCCAAACTCGAGGCTCGGACCCAAAACCCAATCATCCATAACACCACGGGTCCAAATATATAATTTATTTTGAAATCGGACCTCAAATCGAGGTCCAACTCCCCAATTTATAGAAAACCTAGGTTCTACCCAAAACCCCAATTTCACCCGTGAAAATCCTTGATTTCAAGTGGAAAACATGTTTAATGATGTTGAAGATTGAAATAATTGAGTAAAAAATCAACTTACAAGTGATTTGGGATGAAGTTTGCTCTTGAAAAATCACCTATGCGGTTTGGGTTTTGAAAGAATGGTGAAAAGTGATAAAATTTCGACTATGTATAAAAATTGCGGGGCTGCGGATATGGCAATAGCAAACCTAGGTTCGCAATTGCGAAAAACACAGGCTTGGGAAATGCGACAATTTAGTTCGCATTTGTGAACTTGGGTCTGGGGGCAGGGTTCGCTTTTGTGAACTTTTGATCGCATTTGCGATCCGGCCCAGGTTCCCTTGATTAGCATTTGCGAGGAAAAAGATCGCATTTGCGATCCCATGCAGAAATCCTCAGCTTCGCAATTGCGATTCAATGTTCGCATTTGCGAACTCGCAATTGCGAGCCCCATCTTCGTATTTGCGAAGATCACAGAAGCCAGCACACCAGATTTTCAAAAATAGGAGAAATGCAACTCGTGGCCTATCCAAAACTCACCCGAGCCCTCGGGGCTCCAAACCAAACATGCACACAACCTCAAAAACATCCTACGGACTTGATCGCGCGATCAAATCGCCAAAATAACATCATTTACATAGAATCAAGCCTCAAAAGTCATGATTTTTCTTCTAAAATTCATAAACTTTCAAACTTGGAACTTATAGTCGGAAACACGTCAAACGACGTCCGATTTCGACCAAACTTCACAGAAAGCGCTTAAACAATATATAAGACTTGTACCGGGCGTCGGAACCAAAATACGAGCCCGATACCACAGTCTTTTAATAAATTTTCATTTCCATTTTCCTTAATAATTTCAGAAAAATAATCTCACGGAATAATTCATATCTCGGGCTCTAGACCTCCGAATTTGACTCCGGGTACATGCCCGAGTCCCATATTTTTCTATGGACCTTCCGGGACCGTCCAATCTCGGGTCCGGGTCAGTTTACCAAAAATATTGACCAAAGTCAACTATGATCATATTAATATCAAAATTCTTCAAATTTTTCACAGAATTCACATATTTCAACATAAAATCTTTCCGCCTACGCGCCCGGACTGTGCACGCAAATCGAGGCAAGTAAAAATAAGGTTTTCAAGGCCTCGGAAGCACGGAACGAATGAGGAAACAGGTGATGACCCTTTGGGTCATCATATAAAATTATTTAATAATTAATCCTTAAATGCACCATGGATTTATTATCTTTAATATTTTATTGTGGATTTAGTTGTGCTAATTGTACTTTTGATTTGCTATAACAGTTTTGATACGTTTGAAATCAATTTCAAAGACTATTTTTGTTACAACATATTTCCAACCCGGATCTTGGACTTAAAATTCAACCTAATTCTACCTACACACTACTAAAACGGTTGGGAATAATAAATGTTTCATAGTAACTAAATGTGAGTATTTTAGTTCTTAGTTTGAACTGGTTACAATGTTATGAAGTCTTTCACTTCTAATCATATTTTGTTAATGTAGTCCGATAAAATGAAGTAACAATAAAATGAAAATTATCATATCATACGTTTAAATTATTACAAAACAACGTCAAAAAATTCAAAAAAATCTATATCGAATCAAATTAAATAAGATTCAAACTTAAATCATCTCAAACTAAAAGGTCAAGTCTTCTATCTCCCAGTCTACTTCATCGTTAAGATCAGGCAAGCTACTGTGTGCTTGTACTGTTGCATCATCTTGCCGTATAGAGTAACAAACACTAATAAGCAATGTATTTTTTGGAAAAAAATATAATAATAATTTGTTATACTTTACCTCAATTCCTTCCGCTAGCCCAGTATTTCCACCACCTCTACCACCACCTCTACCACCACTCCTACCACCACCTCTGCCAACACCTCTACCACCACCTCTACCCCTCCTATTACCACTAACTCCACTTCCACCAGTCATTTGTGAACTTCTAAAGTATGAATCAATTCGCCCTCTATATCTATTCAACCTTGGACGTCCACGAGAAGCTACGTATCTAGGATCTCTTATATTTCTTCCTTCACCCTCACCCTCACCCTCACCCTCACCCTCACCCTCACCCTCACCTCACCCTTACCCCCACCCTCACCCACACTCTCACCCATACCATCATGTGTATCTTCAAATTCCCAATCTGTAATTATCATTTGATCATCATCCCAATTCAAAAGGTCATGCTCCAATATGTTCAAATGATACTTAATATATCACCTCATCACTTCACTGTCCAATGCTATATCACAAACCCGTTCAAAATACTTTAATAGTTCCCTGTTGATCATGTATTCAGAAGTCATACGTGGGTAACCTCCAAGAAAGAAATGTTTCAAGTGCGGACGAAAAACATTTTTTCTCCACTTTCTCAATATATACCTCTCATTAACGTTATTAATCCTCTTATGAGACAACACCTTAAGTATATGGCAACATAGAATATCTCTTGTTTCAAACCACTTGCAGCTGCAACTTAAATATTCGCCAATAGGTGTATAATCAACCGCGAATACAAATTCTCTAGTGTTAAAACTCCTGAACGAATAATCTGAGATAGTGTAATTCTCCACCCCAGTTGTTGCTTGATGGTCTTCAGGAGAGCTGATTTCATAGTGGTACAGTTTTCTTAGCTGTACTTGAAAAAATTCAAACACTTCATGAGTATAACATGTTTGAAATTTTTCCTCCCATGCAAATTCAGATAAACATTTTGGTTCAAAGCACCTTGACCTATATTCAGCTTCCAATTCTTTCTCGAATTTAGCTCTTATGGCTAACTCATATTGCTGAACAAATAGCTTTAAAGTGCGTTGCCGGGTGATGAATTCATCAAAGAAAGCATGCATTCCTTCACTTCTTTGTGTGGACAACATCCCAGCCCAAAACTAGTTATTTAGGTATACTGGAACCCATTTCTCCTTCTCCAAATAAAGCTTATAAAACCAATCCCTTTCCTCTAAGTTATGTTTTTCAATAAAATCAGTCCATCATCTCTCAAACTCAGCAACGTTAATGCTATCAAGGACTAAAGCCTTAAATTCTACCTTTGCAATCTTACCATCAAGAACTCCGCTTAACTTTGTAGGCAACTTTGCGAATATGTGCCATATACAATATCTATGTATTGTATTTAGCATCATAGCACTGATGGCAGACTTAATACTATCACATTGGTCAGTCATGATAGCTAATGGATGAATATTGTTTAGAGCCCCAAGCCATGTAGATAGCACCATTTTATAACTTTTTATATCCTCACTAGATATAAGAGCACATCCCAAAAGTATGGACTGCCTATGCTGATTGACACCAACAAATGAAGCAAATGGCATATTGTATCGATTCACAAGGTATGTGGTATCAAGGCATATTACATCATGGAACTCCTCATATGCAACCTTAGAGTGTGAATGAACCCATACGACATTACGAAGTCGACCAAAACTATCCACATCTACGGAGTAGTAAAATTCCCTATCTTTTTGCTGCATGTCACTGAAGAACTTGAGTAATGATTGTGCATCCCCTTCTTGCAACTGAAGCTTTCTACTCTTCAAGATATAATTTCTACAGTCCTTTGGTGTACAACCCAGATTTTCGGGGCCACCAGCAAGTACTTCAGCGACTCTTATATTTTTTGAGGGTCTTAAGCCAGCAATATCTTTGGCTGCAAGAGTTCTCTTAAGAGACTTGCTAAGCGATCTGTGTCCAGCCATCAATCGCGATAGTGCTGGTTCCAATTGATGATTATGTTTTTTTACCACATTTGAAACACGCCATGAACCATTCTCCTCTAAAATTTCATTTATTCTAGTACGACAGTTCCTCCTCTTGGTAAGATGCTTATTCTTGATTTCCTAGACCTATCACAACAATATTTCACATACCTAACAATATCACCACCTTTTTTGTTGGATGTTCTTTTGACAATGCAAAAATCCGATAATCTTGCATGTTCTTTGTAAAAATCAAACAGAACATCCTTATTACTGAACCGCATCCCAGTAATTGGACCAATTATAAGATGTTCTTCATTGAACTCATTAGGAATTTCTCTGTCCTCTCCAACTTCTCCCTCTTCCTCTAAATTATGGCCGTCATAATCATCATCAGCAGCAGCAGCAGCAGGATTTTCTCCATCATTGAAGTTGTCGTCTGAATCAATGTCGATCGATTCATCTTCATTCATCAAATTGTCGTCTGAATTCAACTCTAATGATATGTGTGATGCATTCCTTAGTTGATCCGACCTAGTTTCTAGACTGTTATTCGGGTTTAATGGGTCCAAACTAGTTTCTCGGTTAGTATTCATGTTTAGGTTAAGGGAAGTGTGGTGAATTATGTGTTTAATGAAAGCTATCTTAACATAAGTATATGGTATGATATATACATAATTGACCTTTGATCTTCCCATCCTTATAAATTGCATTTAATTAAAAAAAATACGTAATTGTATTTAACAAAAATACGTAATTATATTTAAAAAAACATAATTGTATTTAAAAAAAACGTCTTGAGCATATATACGAAGGCTGTCATCCGTATATACGAAGGCTTTTTATCTTCCCATGCTGAGAGAACGATGATTTATGGGATCAATATTTTGGAATAATCAAAAGTTATTAATTTTGGAGGGAAATATTTTGGAGGGAAAAAAGGGACATTAAGCCAAACGGAAAAATAAGGGCTTTACTAGTATTTCATGGATGTGGTCATTTTTGGGCCACGCTGAATTTTGCCGAATAGCAGCCTCCTTCAACTTTTACCTTTTTGATTCATACTTCGTAAGATGATATGATGATTAATGTGTAATGTTTACTTTACCTAATTAAGTTGAACCCAAGTCAGCTTTAATGATATTTATTTACCATAACATCCAAAATGTAAGATTCTCCATAAACAACAAATCATCACCTGCGATGACCTAACTTTTGTTGGAAGTTCTAAAGCCATTGGCAACACTCATTGTCTCATTCCAACAACAACAACGAGAAGAACAAGAAAATTGTTATGAAATAAAATAGCTTTGCAAGAAATTGAGTAAGATATGATAGTATTCTATTTTTTCCAAGCTTATACAATACAAATCCAAATTGCATTTACTTATCATATATAGCCATATAGGTGAGCAGCGAAGGTTGTTATGAAATCATTCGAAAAAAATAAATCATTGGAGTTCAATTTATTTAAGACAATTTTGTGAATGATGAATTAAACTTCCTTTTATTGCAACATACATATTTAGAAGAAATACAACAAAGTTCCTCTCTAAGATCAGAAACTCAACAAGTAAGAAAGAGGAATACATAACCTTGAAACTTCTTTAAGGCCCACAAGGACCACCCAAGATAATAGTAAAAACAAATTCACTTCTCTCTCAACAAAATGAATTGGATAATGTGATTCAAATCAGAGGTTCAAAAACCTCTTCTATTGCATTCATCTCGTAGTCACTAAAATCTTTTGGTCTCCACACTTGTCTTCCTAGCCTAAACTGGTGCAAATTTCAAAGAATGATCCATCTAAAAGCTATTCACTCCTCTTTAACACCTACACAACAAGCTCCTATTAACACAACTTGCTACTTTAGGAGGAAAAAAACTTTCATTTCCTTGTGCAAGTCAAGAAAATCAGATTCAGATGGTAAAGGAGATACCCGTCAACAAGAATTGCTTGCCAGAATTGTTCTGCTTCAAACCCAAAAAGTTCGTTTAACTGAATACTTAGATGAAAGATCTGCATATCTAACACAGTTTGCTGAAGAAGCTAATTGTGAGATGGACCAGATTGGTGAAAATGCCATCAAAGAACTGGATGAAGCTGGTGCAAGGGTCTGTTGTCAAAGCCACTGCATACGCAATGCATAAAATGTAGAATTTGAACTTATTTTCTGAATAACACAGTTCTTTATTTGTTTTTGTGGAGCAGATAATGGAAAATATAGAGAACCAGATGCAAGCTTTTGAAGAATCAGTAGGGTTGAACAAAGAGGAGGTAGAAGAGAATGAAAAGAAGTTAGCAGATTTTGAAGGTCAAATGGAGGAGGAAAGAAATGAATGGCTTTTCTTTAAGAACTTAAGGCAAAGACGACCCGTGGACAAAGCAAAAGCTAAGGAGGAGATGGAGAAGATTAAGCAACTTAGTAGAGAAAGTGCTGGGTCAAAGACTAGAAGAACTATTTACTTTGCACTTATAGGCCTTGTAGTAGTTGGGATTGCAGATGTTTTCATCTCTTCACCTTCTGACTGGAGAAAAGGTGCAGTTCTTGGGATTATTTTGGTGTGTTTTATTTCTCAAGTCATCTATGAGCAGAGTGTTTTATCAGGAACTGACAGGAGAGAGAACAGACATCCAAAGAAGAAAAAAAGTGAAATCCTCTCTGTTTTGCATCCTACTTATTTTCCAAAAAAAAAATACATATACATACTCTCAGAGAGTATTGTAGCATGAGTTATAACCCCAAAATAAAATCTTATTACTCGAGGCTGATATAACATGCCATAGTTTATCTTGCATCATGCATGTTTCGTGACAACACTGTAGCCACCAAAAATTGGATGTGTATTATATTGATCAAAGAAATGATACTTGCTGAGATATGGAGAGTATTGAAGTTTGTTGGACTTCAGAATTTGGATCTCCTGCATTTCTTTAGTAATCAGTGCTAACATTGATGTGGTCTGGAGAAGCACACAAGTCTACGAGGAAATAGGTTCTATTGATAGAAAGATTCTATTTTTTGAGTAAGGTAACAGTCTATTGATGGAAAGATTCTTACTCCATTCAAGACACTCAGGGTACATCAATCAAGTGAAAATTTTCAGAAGAGATGTACATCCGTCTTTAGGGAAACAAATATAATCAGCTCCCTAGCATTCATGGAACATAGAAATGCCATTCGATGATCAAGTCGTCTAGAACTTTATATGACATATACTGTTTTGGTTTTCCCAATTATGCAGTTGGTAAAAGAAATTCAAAGATAATTGCAGTACCTTAACCATTATCATATGCCATTCACATGAAAAGTCCAACTTTTAATGATATTTCCTTGTTCCCTTTACTATACTTCTCCTAACTACAAAATCAGATAAAATAATATCTAGCACACTTTCGTGCAAAAAGCAGCAGTAAGCCTATTAGAAGGAAGGAGGAATTATTCAAGATTCAATACCACACGAGATCATAAAATCTGGTGCCCTGACGTGACTTGGTGACCATGTCTTTAAAGTCCAATCTTTCAGAGAAATTCTCAAACACCTGAAAATTGCAACGATATTACAGCAAACTAGTATCAGAAACAGAATCTAGGAGTATTTCTAGGAAACAGGAAGCACACAACGGAAAC
Source organism: Nicotiana glauca (assembly GCA_026770625.1). Classification (NCBI taxonomy): domain Eukaryota; kingdom Viridiplantae; phylum Streptophyta; class Magnoliopsida; order Solanales; family Solanaceae; genus Nicotiana; species Nicotiana glauca. The sequence goes on along the minus strand of MU682209.1, from coordinate 138,890 downwards.
CCATGCATGATAGTTACATTATCACTGAGATCAAATGTGGCTCACTTGCAAATGACATAATCACCTGAGATGAAAGGACAGTTCCCTGAAATCTTAAACCAGGAATCATGGTATTGTCGGACAAATTGGTGTTGGGTTTAAGCTTCTTAGAGCTTAAAAAAGGGTGAATGGGAAATGGAGAGAAAAATGAAATTTTGATTTTCCCTCCTTGACAAAGGGACACTGTCCCATATTGGAGGAGGAAAAGACTTTTGATGGGTATATATACAATTGCACTTCTTCTAGCTCTTAGAGAGTTGAGAAGAAGGCAAGCCTCACGCCGTCGTCGCTCGACTTCAGCTTCGGTAGACCTTCTGACGAGTTGCACCTCTTCATTTAAACCCAACCTATTGGCTATAAATAGCAGACCATTCCCTCAGATGTTCTGCATTGTCTTAACAGAAAATAAAGCAGTAATTGTGATTTACTACTGTTCTTTGCGTTCGTTGTCACTGGGGCTTGAAGTACCGCTACACCAGTGAGGGTAATCCGTTCTATCCTGGGAGTAAATAATCCACTACCTTGGGTACTAGGAGGGGATTAAGTTCCTTAAGGAAACACTGTGAATTCAGTGGGCTCAGAATAATTCTGTTCTTCTGCTTTTATAGCGTTTTCATTTTTTAATATATTTTCGAATACAGATTACTAACAATTGGCCGTCCTAGTAAGCATAAAAATAGCAACCCTACAACTATGAAATAATGTTTCTCTCACTACATAAAGAGCTCAAAAACAATCTTAAAAGAAAGCAACCTATGTTAATAAAGAATGAGGAAATTCAAACCTGAAAGTTTCTTACTTGAAAAACATAATCTTATAGCTCAACTAAGTATGTTCCATGTATTCCATGCAATAACATTTGGAGCGATTTCCTAGTCAGAGCATTATTCAAGAACAAATTGGTATTTGACTATCTGCAGAACGCACTTCAAAACAATCATTTAAGAGCTCAATCATAGAGATAACTGCTCTGAAAAGTATATACCATCTAACTGCAGTTGGAAAGGATCTTCCTGCTAAGGCCATAATGTAAGAGTAATATTGTAAGAAACAATATCTGGCGGAAGACTGCCACTTAAATGAGAGCCTAAACTCCTTAAGCTTTTGCAGTCTCTAGCTTTATTAAACCACTCCATAAGGGTGTGATAAGTGACAAGATTTGGGTTACAGTATCAATGGCTTGTGTTCAGAAACAGATATAAAACACACCCAAGTTTGCCATCAGAGCAAAGCACATGAATTTCAATGTTAACCATGATCATATCGGGTGTAAGGTTGCTAATGATCTTGGCTCAACAAGTTGAGGATCCAATAACAAGATATATCTGATCGTGCCTGCCTTCATCCCTCTATGCGGAATGACCTTTACTATCACCAAATCTTTCAGATTTGCGTAAAAGTCTACCAGCATATCATAGGTGAGAACAGTGGATGAGCTATTCTTAGTGTTCATTTCACCAAAAAATCTGATTGCATCCTCAGTTTCAGATGCTTGAATAAACCATTGATCAGGTCATAGTAAGCTGAGAATCAAATCCTCGGTCTATTTCCCCGTTTTGATATCAAAACCAGCATGTAATTGCTTCATCTAAGCTTTCTTTACTGCATAATCCACTAATGATAGATGAATTGCAAAAGAATCCATTTCCCCTCCATCATTTTCATATCTCAACAAAGTCGAAACCTTTTTCAGATACCCATTCTCAGACAACCCGTGAATTAAACTTCCAAAAGATGTGGAATTAGGTACAGAACCACTCTCAGTCAAGAAATTCAAAGTGAAACTCCCTCAAACCACTATTTGATTTTCAATCAGCTCCCGCAACTCAGAACATGTTCTAATCTTCCCAACCTTACAACAGCCATTGAGTGTGCACTATATACCACAACATCCAGTAAATTCATTATTCTTGTTCAGGGTTGAGTGTGCATTTACTTTCAATTGCATTAACATAGCCAGTCCACACAACAAATGAATCAAGGAACTACAAGCAAACACATCCATCCTCTTTATTCTATCCTATCCCAAAGCTCCAATTCCTAGTTAAATTTGCCAAACCTACAAAAACCACTGATTATCTCATTAAAGAAACCAATTGGCAACACATGTGACCCCCTTATCAACTGCTGCCAAATATCCTTAGTTCCTTAAGAATCACTATTTCTGAAAATCCCATCAATTAAAACACTGAAGCAGGTTATTTCCGAACACAACCCTCTCTCAAACATATCATCAAACACCTTTAGAGCTTCATTTAAATGGGCATCCAAAAGAACTTCAAGTTACTCTCCTACACCCAGTCCAACAACTGTTCCACGGTACGAAATTGGCTCCTTTTAACTACAACTTTAATTAAGAAGTATTAAGTTTCCAAATTTGGAGACACGCCCATTACTTACAAGTATTTGAAGATCAACCCATCTCTACTCAACTCATTTGAGACCGGAACAAATTGCCTCCGCTACTTACATGTTTTTAACTACATGTTATACTAACACTATTCTTGCCTATTAAACTTAAATCATTTCTAGTGATTCACTTGTCCACCTATTAAACTTTGGACGAATTATGTTAAAATGGAGATTTTTAACATCTTTTACGAGAAATCAAACATTTTGGCTAGGAAAGAAAAGATAGTTTGACTGCATTTGAAAAAATGACCAGATACTCCCCTTGTTTCATTTTGTGATACGAACTAAGCTAAGTTGCAGAAATTAGAAGAGAAAAGAACTAAAAGGCAATGAAACAGCAAAAATGGAGAAAGAAAAGGAAATGAGAATGCAGGAAAATAGGAGCGGCAATGAAGATAGGTATATTTCATATGTTGAAAAGAGGAAAACATTACAATTTATAGTATGATAACTTAATTACCTTAGCTCAGTTCGTGCGATACTAACAACAGATGGACTTAATGTGCTTGACTACCCTAAATGTGTGGGCTGAATGTGTAATTATAGAAACTATAACTTAAAAATAGTGGGGACTAAACTGTCTAATGGGTAAACTCCTCTTAACTCCCTTTCTAACTGAATATAACGGCTAGGTACTCCTGCGCAAATGCAAGGTACCACCCCCACCCCCACCCCCAC
>MU682209.1:101551-133618 GCA_026770625.1 Nicotiana glauca | reverse complement strand
TGACTATTAGGCAAACTTCTTCTAACCTCCTTCCTAACTATCTCTAACGACTAGGTACCCATGCGCAAGCATAGGGTAGCACCATCCAAAGCGTCTTGCAACTGGATTCGTATCAGATCTCCCCCCCTCCCCGGTTATAATCTTCCTTGTCCTCAAGGAAGGAATGTAGGGAACCTGAGTTTGAGAGAGTTGTAATCTTCCCAAGTGGCTTGATCTGGTGTTGCTTTGTCCCATTGAACTAACACCTGTGCGATAGCTTTGTTCCCTTTTTGAATCATCCTTCTGTCAAGAATTTTCTGAGGTTGAGGACAATAAGGGCTGGATATGTCAATTATGGGTGGGTGTGAAATGGTTTCAGGGAGCTTATAGCAGGGTTTAAGCTGGGAGACATGGAATGTATGATGAAGTAGTAACTGAGGGGGCATGGATAGTTTATATGCCACAGTGCCCACTTTTTGCAAAATTTGGTAAGGGCCATAATACTTTGCTCATAATTTAGAGAAATGAGTGCCTGAGAGTGTTACTTGCCTATAAGGTTGTATCTTGAGGTAGACCCATTCCCCTTCCTTGAATTGCCTATCACTTCTATGCTTATTAGCTTGATCAACCATTCTTTGTTGTGCCCTTTGTAAATGATGCTGCAGCAGTTGATACTTGAATTCTCTTGTTAGCATACTCCTATCTACTTCTTCCATGGCTGAGTCTCCTGCCATATATGGTAAGTGGAATGGTGGAGGATGACCATAGAGAGCCTTATAAGGGGTGGTTTGTATTGAAGAGTGGTAGGTGGTGTTGTACCACCATTCAGCTGTTGCTAAATAAGAGGACCAGTCCTTTTGAGAATCAAAGCAGAAACACCTTAGGTAAGTTTCCAAACATCTATTAACCACCTCTGTTTGCCCATCAGACTGTGGATGGTAGGCTGTAGAAGTGCTGATAGTGACCCCACCCATGGAGAATAACTCTTGCCATAGCCTACTAGTGAAGATAGGATCCCTATCACTCACTATGTCCTCAGGCATTCCATGTAATCTGAACACCTGCTCCATAAAGAGCTTAGCAATATCAGAAGCAGTATAAGGGTGGGTTACTCCTATGAAGTGAGCATACTTGGTTAGTCTATCTACTACCACCCATATCACTATCTTCCCCTTAGCCTTAGGCAATCCTTCAACAAAGTCCATGCTAATACTACTCCATGCTAATGAGGGTATTTTGAGTGGTTGTAGGAGCCTAGAGTAAGGGATTGTTTCATGCTTGTGCCTCTGACATGTGTCACATTCTTTGACATACCTCTTAACATCTTCCTTTATCCCTTTCCAATAGAAGAGTGCAGCTACCCTCCTGTAAGTGTGATCTATGCCTGAATGACCTCCAGAAGGGGGTTCATGCCATAAATACAGAATCACCCTTCTTAGTTGTTCATCAGGCCCCACCACTAGCTTCCTATTCCCTCTTAATTGATTGTGCACCAAGGTATACCCTTTTGATTCTACACCTTCCCTCTTAAGGTATGCCCTAATGGCTACAAGCTCATCATCTAACTCCCAAGTCTGCATTATTTGATCCAACAAATCAGTTTTGATGGTGGAGAGTGTCAAGGATGCCAATTCTGCCACTGGCATTCTAGAAAGGGCATCAGCCACCTTGTTTTCCTTCCCCTTTTTATACTCAATCACAAAGTTATATTGCATGAGTTTAGTTATCCATTTCAGTTGGGACCCTGTGTGCAGTTTTTGCTCTAAGAGGAATTTGAGAGCTTTTTGATCTGTCTTGACTGTAAATGGTCTGCCAGTTAGATATTGTGACCACTTGTTCACTGCCATGACTAGGGCTAACAATTCCTTGTCATATACTAATAAGTCTTGGTGGTGTGGAGATAAGCCTTTGCTTAGGTAGGCTACAGGCTACCTTTTTTGCATAAGTACAGCTCCTATGCCCATGTTGCATGCATCAGTCTCTACTACAAAGGGTATAGAGAAATCAGGTAATATGAGGACTGGTGCTGAGGTTAAAGCCTCTTTCAACCTGTTGAAAGCCTTAGTAGCCTTGGGAGACCACTTAAAGTTGTCCTTCTTCAATAGATCAGTGAGGGGCTTACTAAGAACCCCATATCCTTTGATGAACCTTCTGTAGTAACCTTCTAATCCTAGGAATCCCCTTAGCTGCTTGAGATTAACTGGTTCAGGCCACATCTGCACAGCTTCTATCTTCTTTGGATCAGTGGCTACTCCTTCTGCTGAGATGTAATGTCCTAGGTACTTAACTCTTGCAGCTGCAAATACACACTTGCTTCTTTTAGCAAATAGTTGATGCTTTACCAGCAGATCAAAAGTAACTCAGAGATGGTGTACATGTTCTTGCAGGTCCTTACTGAATACCAGGATGTCATCAAAAAAACACTAATATAAACTTCCTGGGGTGTGCCTGGAAGATATGATTCATCAAACTCTGGAAACTAGAAGGGGCATTGGTGAGACCAAAAGGCATGACTAAGTATTCATAATGCCCTGAGTGAGTCTTGAAAGCTGTTTTCTGGATATCTGAGGGTGCCATCCTGATTTGGTGATAGCCTGCCCTCAAATCTATCTTAGAATAGATTTTGGGACCTCCCAGCTTATCCAATAATTCTTCAATAATTGGAATGGGAAATTTGTCCTTAATAGTGAGTTTATTCAATGCCCTATAGTCTACACATAGTCTCCAGGATCCATCCTTCTTTCCCACCAATACTACATGAGAGGCATAAGAGCTTGCACTATACTGAATTATGCCTTGATACAGCATTTCTGATACCATCTTTTCTATCACATCCTTCTGCAGAGGGGAATATCTGTAGGGTCTTGAGTTCACAGGCAGACTGTCCTCTTTTAGTGGAATATGATGGTCAAACACTCCCCTTGAAGGTGGTAACTGTCTGGGTTCTTGGAACAGCTCATGATACTCCTCTAGTAATGCCTGCACTTGAGCTGGTTCTTTCTTCAAACTGTCATCATGTTTATCCTTAATGGATGATGATGATGGACACACCTTGATCATGAAAATTTGGGCCTCACCAGTAGTGATGTTGTTGAAAGCCTTGGAATCTACTGTTTTAAAAGAGGGCTGGATGACCTGTAGGGCAATTTGCTTACCCTGATATTCAAACCTCATATACAGGTTCTCAAAATTGATTTGAATGTCCCCCAGTTTGCTCAACCACTAGATTCCCAATACCACATCATAACTTCCTATAGGAAGTACCAGAAAGTCATCTTCGAACATAACACCATGCATCAACCATTTGAACCCTTGACTTCCTTTTACTGATTGTATAACTCTCCCATCAGCCACTGACACATCTTGAGGGTTAATCTGGTAAACTTTGCATCCAATCCTCTGAGCAGCCTTCTCATTGATAAAGTTATGTGTGGAACCACTATCAATGAGAATATGGATTGGTTTATGTTCAGTGAACCCTTGAACCTTCAGAGTTGTGTACCCTCTAGAGCCTTGCAAGGCTTCTAGGGAGATCTCACAGCTTTCAATAGACTCTTCTTCTTCTAGCTTTTGATCCATGATGCCCTCTTCAAGTCCTGCTCCTTCAGGGTTACTTGAATCTGTTTCCTCAATCTCCAAGGAATAAATTTGTCTTTTGGCCTTACATTTGTGCCCTAGCACAAATTTTTCATCACAGAAAAAACACATTCCTTGAGCCCTCTTTTCATCCATCTCAGCTGGAGTAAGCCTCCTCCTTCTATTGCTGTCAAAATGGGCAGTAATAGGTCCTTTGTTAGCAGTTGTAGTTCCCTTAGAAGGTCCGTGGATCCCTGAACCTGAAGTTGTCTTAAATGCGGAATGATGAGATGCAGTTTGCCCTTTGATGGCCTTACTTTGGGCAGCAAAACATGCTTCCTACAGCCTAGCCAAATAATAATCCTGAGGCAAGCTACAAGGGTTCCCAACTCTAATAGCTTCTCTGAGATCAGGTTTTAAGTTATTCAAAAAAATACTGATTGCATGCTCAGTGGCTAAGTTAATCCTGGTGATAACACTGACAAAGGCCCTCTAATAGTCCTGTACTGATCATGTATGCCTGATATTCATGAGCTCAGTCATAGGGTCAGAGTACTCAGCTCCAAAGCTGTCACAAAGTGCCCACAGATACTCTTCCCAAGTGGGAAGAGGCTGTTGACCTCTACTTCTCATATAACCCAAATGCCACTGCAAGGCATCCCCTTCAAAATGCATAGATACCAATTTCATCCTCTGCTGAATTGTAACATCCTCATCAGCAAAAAATTGCTCTACCTTATACAACCAAGTCCTCAAGTGTCACGACCCAATTTCCAAACCCGGTCGTGATGGCGCCTTTCGTGAAGACAAGGCAACCCAACTAACCCAAATCGTCTCTTTAACAATTATTAAACATAATGAATAGAAAATACAACTTAATAGCATTAAAATTGTTAATTACAACCCAACACAACCCGACCGGGGTGTCACAAGTCACGAGCATCTAAAGAAGACTAAACACAACTACTGGGCCAATAATAATATACAGAATAAAATCTGGAATCAAAATATGAAGTCCAGTGCCGCGAACGCTGGCGGTCACCTTGCCCACTACAGTAGTAATACCTTCAATCAGCTATTAACTCGCTTTCGGGTGAACAATACCTACAACTACACGCGAGGTGCAGGGAGTAAAGTGAGTACTCCAACTCAATGAGTAATAAAATTAAATCATAACTGAGCAGCAAGAAATCACGTAAAGCAACCAACAGGCTATACAGAAGCCGGGTACAATTTCCGAGAAAATGGTGAAATCAATTAACTCTTTAGAAATGTTTCGGCTCAGTTCAAATCTCTTTTTAAAATGGTCTTTTCAATAATTACAAAAATTGTTTAAAATAGTTAGTGCTGATTAGCACAGAAAATCTGCCCCTCGGGCACAAATACCACAGTATAACAGGTAAAAAAAATGCAAATAAGTATGTAAGATGAGCACATAAAAGTTCGCCCCTTGGGCACAGCTCAAAACAGTACCAGCCCCTCGGGCTCAATATCAACCACTCAGAATAGTATCAGCCCCTCGGGCTCAGTCTCAATCACATGGTACAACATCAGCCCCTCGGGCTCACTCCCAACTCACATCAGGGTACCCGCGCTCACTGTGGGTGTGCAGACTCCGGAGGGGCTCCTACAGCCCAAGCGCTATATCATCATAAGGCTTGAAAGCGTGTACATATCAACATGAGGCTTGAAAGCCTTCTCACAAAACACTCGAGGCCTGAAAGCCTCCTCACATATCACTCGAGGCCTGAAAGTCTCCTCACATATCACTCGAGGCCTAAAAGCCTCCTTACATCACTCGAGGCCTGAAAGCCTCCTCACATATCACTTGAGGCCTGAAAGCCTCCTCACATCACTCGAGGCCTGAAAGCCTGCTCACATCACTCATCAGATCCTCAATCATGGCCCTCGGCCTCAATCAGTCCAAAAATAAGCATAAGCCCCTCGGGCATCAATGAAAACGAAAATGCTCAGCTCAAACAATAGTTCAAATATCAGTTAAAACTCAAGGTTGAGTAAAAATATAGTTGAGTTCATGAAACAGTGTAATTCAAATGGACTGAGTTCAAATAATATTTCAAATAGTGATGAAAACAATGATGATAGCTCACAAGGAGTTCAAACAGTCGGCAATAAGTCCCAGATATGGAAATAAGCCCAAGTCATAGTGAAAAACAACACGTCATAGTCAAATATACAGTAAAATCAACAATCGGGACGGACCAAGTCACAATCCCCAACGGTGCTCTACCCCACGCTCGCTATCCGACGTGCAAGTCATCTCAATATAGCACTACGGTGTGCAAATCCGGGGTTTCAAACCCTCAGGATATCATTTACAATCATTACTCACCTCGAACCGGTGAAATCCCTCGCTCAAGACGCCTTTCCCCTCAAATCTGCCTCAACGCACGTCGAATCTAACCATAATCAGAGCGAATACATCACAATATGTCAAGGGAACAATACCCAATCGAAAACAATCGAAATATAGTAAAAATTTCGAAACTAGCAAAACCCGAGCCCCGGGCCCACTTCTCAAAAAATTATAAAACTTACATTACCGGATTCCTCGTCTCGCCAAGAGTCTATACATATCAAGTTTATCAAAATCGGAGTTCAAATTCCCCCTCAAATCTCAAATTTTTATTTCAAAAACCAAGCCCTATTTCTTCCAATTTTTACCCAAATTTTTCAAGAATTAAAGGCTGATTCTTCATTAAAATGATGTTTCTAGGACATAGGACTTACCTCCAATCGATTCTCAGTCAAAACTCTCTAAAATCCCCGTCAAAAGCTCCCAAGCTCGCTCAACATTGGTGGAAAATACATAACCCTCGCGGAACAAAATGAATATAAATCCCTACTGGCCTTCAGGGGTTTCCGCTTCTGCGGTCCCCACGCCCGCTTCCGCGTAAGCGTTTCTGCGGTTTTTTATCCGCTTAAGCAGAATTTCATTAAACCACAGGGGCCGCTTCTATGACTCAGATTACCGCTTCTGCGGAACCTCACCTCCAGGCCAACCGTTTCTGCGACCTTACGTTTGCTTCTGCGGACTCGCTTAAGCGAAACCATTTCCGCTTCTGCGAAACTTCCCAAGTCAGCCCCAAACCGCTTTTGCGACCTATAACTCATTTCTGCGGAACTGCTTCTGCGGCCCATTTCCGCAGAAGCGAAAATACCTGATACCAGCAATATGAAACTGCAACAAACTTCAAAAACTCCCCGTTTAACCACCTGAACTCACCCCGAGGCCCCCGGGACCTCAACCAAAAACACCAACACATCCTAAAACCCCATTCAAACTTGTTCCAATCCTCAAAACACGTCAAACAACGCTAAAAATCATTAAATCACATCGGATTCAAGCCTAAGTTTCTTCAAAACTTCCGAAATGCGCATTCGATCAAAACCCCGTCCAAACGATGTCCGAATGACCTGAAAATTTGTACACATATCCAAAATCACCCAACGAAGCTACAGCAACTCTCGGAATTCCATTCCGACCCTCGGATCAAAATTTCACCCATCAACCGGAATTCGCCAAAATATTAACTTTGCCAATTCAAGTCTAATTCTACACCGGACCTCCAAAATCACTTCCAACCACGCTCCTAAGTCACAAATCATCCCCCGAAGCTAACTGAATCACCGAAAATCACATCCGAACCTTCTAACTCATAAGTCAACATCCGGTTGACTTTTCCAACTTAAGTCTTCCTTAAAGAGACTAAGTGTCTCGTTTCTTATCAAAACCAGTCCAAATCAACCTAACACACCATATACCGATAACGAAACATGCAGAAGCATAAAATGAGGGAAACGAAGTAGTGACACATGAGACGACGGGTCGGGTCGTCACATCCTTCCCAACTTAAACCAAACGCTCGTCCTCGAGCGTACCCAGAGTTGTACTAGAAGCAACGCAATAGCTGAACGACCTTACCAAGCATAAACCCAGGGTGATCCCTCGTCACCCTATCTCGCATAGGTCCGATAACACAATATAGCTGAAATTTCAGAATCCATATAAACCATAAATCGTAGGACCACATTGCACTTTCCGAAATCTTACACAAGATCAGAACCTCACATCTTTATTCGAAATAAACCCGAACCAACTGTAATAACCCATACCTGTAACCTCGGCTGCAATCATATGATATACCACATAACTCAAACACATGCAGCGATAACTTCCATTCACAGCAGCTGCCCACGACAACCAAATATCGATATAAAATCTCTTGTTAGATAAAGTTTCATCCCAACTCTTTCATATACTACCAATGATAAATGAAACACACAATAAACCATAACCATTTCCCAGATCAATCATTCATGAGGCCATTTCTCCTCTGGCAATTACCATAGCCGAATCTCGATATTTACCCATCAAACAAGCTGAAATCGAACCCATTTATATTCATTAATGATCCCTACGATCTCCTTTGACCAAACACCATCTTGGTGACATGACACATCAATACGGGCCTACGCTACAACTTGCATAATACGCGTACCATTAAGAAACGGTCTGAACATACTCAAATCATGACGAATGACTCAAACGAAAGAGCTGTACCTCAAGCTCATCAGTACCATCACAACACAAGGCTGAGACCCCGTCTCACATCATAGAAATAGAACACCTAAAGCTACCCCGAAGGGTCATAACTCCACGTAGCCTCGCTACAATGCGCGATCCTATCCAAACATTGTTACACACGAAGCACCTCAAGTCGCTATGCACAAAATCAATAGCCACGCACAATTTTTTTGATGTCTGAAACCAAAGAAATTCTTTACACCCACGGTGGAACAAATAACATACGACACGCAACCTGATAGATCATAACCAATACTCCATTTACCGAGCAACACTCAATTACTCTTCCCGCTCGACTTTCTCTATGAATCCCCCATGGAACCGCACTACATGTGCCCACATCCAACTAATCATAACGTCTCACAGCACAGAAAAAGCAACTCGTAGATCTCCCCAGATTACTAACAAGTTCAAGAATGATCGAATCAACCTATCCCTCAACAATACAACTCGGGGCCAACCAAGCCAACTCAAGCTAAACATGTATCCAATCAGTTTACCAACGAACTCATTACCAAGAAGCCTGAAGCTGCTCCTTCCACTACTTTAACTCCTGTCGAAGCCGTACGATACGGTGCCCGACACCAAATAAATACTGAAATCCACAATCTCGCCCGGCAACATGCCCGGCCACAAGAAACGCATCCGAAAAAAAAGTCCCTCAATGCCGGAACTGAATAAATGGTAGAAACCTATGCACTGACATCCGCCACGAAGGCCCAATTAAGAAAAGCAATCCTTCCCAGCCGTCCGCTGGTCTTTGGAATACAACCACTCTGCTAGAACATAATCCGATGCACTCCGCCACGCAACCTGTGGCATTTTCCGACATAACCCGTAGCACAATAGTCTAGAATAACGCAACACTGAGACAACCAGTCTACACCCCAATATCATATCCAGAATCTAATATACCAAGCGAAGAAAGATCCACTCGGGCTTCTAAATACCAATAGTCGCTAACGGTACCAATACATACGATCCACAACCGCTACACAGTCTGAACCTGAGAACTCCCAGTCCCCAACTCCATATAGCACACGAATCACTGTACCTGATCCAAATTCCGCAGTATGAATACATATTACACCTAGAGTACCCAATAATTCTTCGAGAGATATTCTAAAATTCTCCTGTGCCATCAAACAAACTCAGATATCAGCAGTCGATCTAGCAAGAAAGTGCCGCAACACTACCGAAGTATCATCAGTCTAATCACCTTACCCTTCTTCCGAGACATATACTCTAGCCAAATCACTTCCAATTAGCAGTGCCATTTCCTTGATTACCTGAGGCTACCCGTTGCCTAAGAATTTTATGAACTTCTTTTCAGAACTGAACTGTAACTCATCAAGCCAAGACCTTCCGTCAATCCCATCTAGAAGAAGAATCATTACACATTCCATGATTCACATGCGCCAAGAAAATATATACATCTCCGAACCACGGTAAAACTCAACAAGAACTCTCTCCCCGTTCCATTTGCACAGGCTAAACTGCCAGAACTGAATCTTGCTATCCAAACCAAGCTAAGCAAGTTGTCAGAACTCAAGAGCTTCGCTGCACAATACCTGTAAGAGCTCACTACCTCGCACACATACAAAGAATTAATCATACCCTCACCATACCGATTCAGTTTACTATCAAGCTATTTCATCTATTTAATTTTCCTTCTGATTCATGATCAACTTGATATTCCCTCTTGCTGTAGCACCACAATGCCTCAACCCGGGCCCACTACACGAGACCCATGCACAAGACCACACTGTCTCAAACCTATGAGCCACCGAATACCCCCTCAAATGTTCCTAGAAATACCACATTCCAGCATGCTCTGTTTGAAGAACTTCCTGCGAATATGAATTCGTTGCCATTACTTTCTAGATACCGATACATAGGATCCCATCAACATAAAATACCACAAGTCTTGACCTTTTTCAATGAAACACATTCTCTAACCACATACACGACCTTAAGGCACCTGATTGTTACATGTAGAATCTTGAACACATTGAAACCATTCTCGAGAGTCATTACTTTATATTCGTATTGCAATTTACCTGATCAAACGGACATAACCACCCGTGACCCATTAGCACTCTAACACCGCAGGACGTGATCTCATTCCGATACAACCAAACAACTTCCTTCTCCTTACGCTAAGCATTCTTTATCAACAACAGCTCAAGACATCCTATTATTTGCACACACCTACGAAGCATCATATAACATTTATCAAAATTTTCCTTCACACGTGCCATCCTCGGCTCAATTTCTGCAACCAGAACTGATCCACCAGCATACCTCGAAACGAAACCAACATAGCCCATAACTGTGCAATCAGCTAATCAACAGCAACCTCCCTAACTTGGCTCGAAGCCATATATCAAGACACACTCAATAGCCCATAATAACTTTACTCTAATGATGCCACGATATCATAGTGATATTAAACTCAAATCATGTATAAGTTTGTGAAAAACACAGATCGTCCAGTACTGCAATCCTCTGCAAACCTCGTATTCATCCCCACATCAGCTGAGTCCACTCTTTTAAGCGACCCAATTTTTCAAATTACAACACTTACCTTTCAATTACACATGGGACCTTCGAACATACACACGAGGGATCATACCACTTAAGAACACTCCGCAGGAGATAACCCACCTGCTTCGCCTCAATTAACATTTCTGCATACCTTCCACCGTCATACACATTACACAGTCATTTAGTCTTCTTGGGTATGAAGTCATACCGCCACATGAAATGCACTACATTCCCCAACTAGGAGACACAAAAATATTTTTCACGCACCCATAACTCGGGCTACACATCAAATCACAATAGAAATCGAACACTTACCAGTTCATCTATTATCCGGCAGACTTCTTTGTCACTACCAAGTCATATAGATACATCTCGTTGTACTAACATACTCATCACATGAATACCAAACTGCCATTCCGACTAATAGGGACAATACCGAACATATAAGTTCAAAACACTTGCTCACAAAATCAGCACCTCGATACTCAAACCATGGCAAAGAACCGGCCTCAAGTCCTCCAGACTGGCCCAACATCAAACTCATAGGGATTACGTCTCGCCCCTTGATCGGGGAATCACAAGCCATCAAGGCACATCTGACACTGAGCGCTCACGTGCGCATACAGACGTGTGGAAGCAATTTCAAGAGTTATATATCAAGCTGAATCAAGTACGCACGATAAGAATTCCAAGAAAGTGAAGTTTTCCTAAAGGTTCTGCAGCCTCTCGAGGATAAATACAGACGTCTCCGTACCGATCCGTGAGACTCTATTAAACCTGCTCATGACTCGTGAGACCTAGTACCTTGTCACGACCCAATTTCCAAACCAGGTCGTGATGGCGCCTCTCGTGAAGACAAGTCCAGCCAACTAACCCAAATCGTCTCTTTAACAATTATTAAACATAATGAATAGAAAATATAACTTAATGGCATTAAAACCGTTAATTACAACCCAACACAACCGGGCCGGGGTGTCACAAATCACGAGCATCTAAAGAAGACTGAACACAATTACTAGGCCAATAATAATATACAGAATAAAATCTGGAATCAAAAAATGAAGTCCGGTGCCGCGAACGCTGGCGGTCACCTTGCCCACTACAGTAGTAATACCTTCAATCAACTATTAACCCGCTTCCGGGTGAACAATACCTGCAACTGCACGTGAGGTGCAGAGAGTAAATTGAGTACTCCAACTCAATGAGTAATAAAAGTAAAAAATAAGTGAGCAGCAAGAAATCACGTAAAGCAACCAACAGGCTATACAGAAGCCGGGTACAATTTTCGAGAAAATGGTGAAATCACTGAACTCTTTAGAAATGTTTCGGCTCAGTTCAAATCTCTTTTGAAAATGGTCTTTTCAATAATTACGAAAATTGTTTAAAAATAGTTAGTGTTGATTAGCACAGAAAATCCGCCCCTCGGGCACAAATACCACAGTATAACAGGTAAAAAAATGCAAATAAGTATGTAACATGAGCACATAAAAGTTCGCCCCTAGGGCACAGCTCAAAGCAGTACCAGCCCCTCGGGCTCAATATCAACCGCTCAAAATAGTATTAGCCCCTCGGGCTCAGTCTCAATCACATGGTACAACATCAGCCCCTCGGGCTCACACCCAACTCATATCAGGGTACCCGCGCTCACTATGGGTGTGCAGACTTCAGAAGGGCTCCTACAGCCCAAGCGCTATATCATCATAAGGCCTGAAAGCCTGTACATATCAACATGAGGCTTGAAAGCCTTCTCACAAAACACTCGAGGCCTGAAAGCCTCCTCATATATCACGGAGGCCTGAAAGCCTCCTCTCATATCACTCGAGGCCTGAAAGCCTCCTCACATATCACTCGAGGCCTGAAAGCCTCCTCACATCACTCGAGGCCTGAAAGCCTCCTCACATCACTCGAGGCATGAAAGCCTCCTCACATCACTCATCAGATCCTCAATCATGGCCCTCGGCCTCAATCGATCCAAAAATAATCATAAGCCTCTCGGGCATCAATGAAAACGAAAATGCTCAGCTCAAACAATAGTTCAAATATCAGTTAAAACTCAAGGTTGAGTAAACATAATGTTGAGTTCATGAAACAGTGTAATTCAAATGGACTGAGTTCAAATAATATTTCAAATAGTGATGAAAACAATGATGATAGCTCACAAGGAGTTCAAACAGTCGGCAATAAGTCCCAGATATGGCAATAAGCCCAAGTCATAGTAAAAAACAACACGTCATAGTCAAATACGCAGTAAAATCAACAACCGGGACGGACCAAGTCACAATCCCCAACGGTGCTCTACCCCACGCTCGCTATCCGACGTGTAAGTTACCTCAATATAGCACTACGGTGCGCAAATCCGGGGTTTCAAACCCTCAGGATATCATTTACAATCATTACTCACCTCGAACCGGTGAAATCCCTCGCTCGTGACGCCTTTCCCCTCAAATCGGCCTCCACGCACGTCGAATCTAACCATAATCAGAGCGAATACATCACAATATTCCAAGGGAACAATACTCAATCAAAAACAATCGAAATATAGTAAAAATCTCGAAACTAGCAAAACCCGAGCCCCGATCCCACTTCTTGAAAAATTACAAAACTTACATTACCGGATTACTCGTCTCTCCACGAGTCTATACATATCAAGTTTATCAAAATCGGAGTTCAAATGCCCCCTCAAATCCCAAATTTTTCATTTAAAAAACCAAGCCCTAGTTCTTCCAATTTTTACCCAGATTTCCAAGAATTAAAGGTTGATTCTTCATTAAAATGATGTTTCTAGGCCATAGGACTTACCTCCAATCGATTCCCAGTCAAAAATCTCTAAAATCCCCGTCAAAAGCTCCCAAGCTCGCTCAACAATGGTGGAAAATACATAACCCTCGTAGAACAAAATAAATATAAACCCCTACTGGCCTTCAGGGTTTTCCGCTTCTGCGGTCCCTACGCCCGCTTCCGCGTAACCGATTCTGTGTTTTTTATCCGCTTAAGAGGAATTTCATTAAACCACAAGGGCTGCTTCTGCGACTCAGATTCCCGCTTCTGCGAAACCTTACCTCCAGGCCAACTGCTTCTGCGACCTTACGTCCGCTTCTGCGGACTCGCTTAAACGAAACCATTTACGCTTCTGCGGAACTTCCCAACTCAGCCCCATACCACTTTTGCGACCTATAACTCGCTTCTTCGGAACCGCTTCTGCGGCCCATTTCCGCAGAAGCGAAAATACCTAATACCAGCAATATGAACGTGCAACAAACTTCAAAAACTCCCCGTTTAACCACCCGAACTCACCCCGAGGCCCCCGGGACCTCAACCAAAAATACCAACACATCCTAAAACCCCATTCAAACTTGTTCCAATCCTCAAAATACGTCAAACAACGCTAAAAATTATTAAATCACATCGGATTCAAGCCTAAGTTTCTTCAAAACTTTCGAAATGCGCATTCGATCAAAAACCCGACCAAACGATGTCCGAATGACCTGAAAATTTGCAAACATATCCAAAATTACCCAACGAAGCTATAGCAACTCTCGTAATTCCATTCCGACCCTCATATCAAAATCTCACCCATCAACCGAAATTCGCCAAAATACTAACTTCGCCAATTCAAGTCTAGTTCTATACCGGACCTCCAAAATCACTTCTGGCCACGCTCCTAAGTCACAAATCATCCCCCGAAGCTAACCGAATCACCAAAAATTACATCCGAACCTTCTAACTCATAAGTCAACATCCGGTTGACTTTTCCAACTTAAGCCTTCCTTAAAGAGACTAAGTGTCTCGTTTCTTATCAAAATCAGTCCAAATCAACTCTAACACACCATATACCGATAACGAAACATGTAGAAGCATAAAATAAGGGAAACGAAGCAGTGACACATGAGATAACAGGTCGGGTCATCACATCAAGTCATCACCATTGAATTTAGGAAATTCAACCTTGTGATATTTGGCAAATGGGATATTAGGTAAGGCAGTAGTAGGATTGTAAGGAGGATTCTGTGGGTGACCATTTGAGGGGACAGGCTGGTAAAGGGGTGGTGTAGGAAGGTAAGGTACCTGGTGGTACAAATGAGGGGATATATGAGTGGTTTGGGTACAATAGGCAGGTGGAAACTGAGTGTGCTGATTATAAGGGTTATAGGGTAGTGGCATAGCCATAGGTGAGCCTTGGGTCTGAATGGGAGCCTGTGGGTAGCTCCTGCTCAAACTATTTTTGTTGTGAAGAGGTGGTATGACATCATAGTTGTTCTAGGAAGTGGAGGAAGTTGTGACTGAGAGCTGAGTGCTTGGAAAGGTGCAGGTTGTATTGGTACTACTCTAGCAGGGAAGTTGTATGGTGAAGAGCTAGGGTTCAAGGGCAGAGTTGAAACTGGTTCCATTGGCAGAGAGGCAACTCTAATTTGAGCAACAGAAGCAGGATTGCTGCTAGAGCTCACTACAGCAGGACTAGTACCCATTTGTGAGCTGGGTGAAGCTAGGTCCCCAAAGTCAAAAGGCTTATCATTAGGGGAATAGAGCTCACCTCCACCATAAGCTGTTAGTTTGTCTCTCTCAGGTCTTTTCCCATCGTGTAGGACTTCATTGAGCACCTCCCTCATCACTCAAAGCTTCTTCTTGATTTCTGCAGGTTTGCTCTTGAGTAGCTTCCAACTGTGCCTGTCTTGCTGCCACAGTCGACACCTCTGTTGATATCTTCTTGAGAGTTTCCATAAACTCCTCCATATTGGTCGTCATTATACCCACAGATCCAAGATTTGCTCTGATACCACTGATACGAACTAACCAAGTTGCAGAAATTAGAAGAGAAAAGAGCTAAAAGGCAATAAAACAGTAAAAATGGAAATGAGAATGCAGGAAAATAGGAGCGGCAATGAAGATAGGTATATTTCATATGTTGAAAAGAGGAAAACATTACAATTTATAGTATGATAACCTAATTACCCTAGCTCGGTTCGTACGGATACTACCCAGAAAAGGCAACAACAGATGGACTTAATGTGCTTGACTACCCTAAATGCGTGGGGCGAATGTGCAATTATAGAAACTATAACTTAAAAATAGTGAGGACTAAACTGTCTAATGGGTAAACTCCTCTCAACTCCCTTTCTAACTGAATATAACGGATAGGTACTCCTGCGCAAACGCAAGGTACCACAACCTGAAGCTGTCTGCAGCTGGATTCGTATCATTTTGTGTGATAATATTATTTATACTCTAAATCTAATGACATACATATTTTAGATCATAAGTGCCCCAAAAAATTGTAAAGTAGCACGCACTAGCCAGTTTTCGCACTGATAATTAAAAAATTGGCAATGTTTGCAAGGTCATTGGAATATAGCAACTATTTTACCAAAAAACGAAAAGTTTCAACATAATATGCTGAATTATGGTGCTCCTACATATAAACTTCCAGCATATTATGTTGGAAGTCCATCACATTATGAAGTTCCAACACATAATATGCTGGAATCTCACATGATTTGAACTCCAATTTTTCCGGATTGTAAGGGTATTTTTGTTTAGATATTATCTTTACGTGAAAAAGTGGCTAAGGATTGCTTTCGAAACTGTGGCTATTTTTCAATTACCAGTTATAACTTTGGATAATTCTGATTTTTTTCCAAAAAAAATCTATTTTAAATTTCATTCTCAATCAAATACTATCACATAAAAAGTATGAAATAAATACTCTATTTATATCAATTTATTTGGCACTCTTTTCTTTTAGCCTGTCTCAAATAGAAACGTTTATTTATTTAAAAACAATTTAATTTGATACGCCCTATTTTATCTTTAATGTGATGCTTTATTGCCACAAACATATTTTTAGCTTATTTCATATCATAAGTTTTAATTTAAATTTTTTTTAACGAGTAGAAAGTACGTAATAAATAGTGTAGCTCTACATAAAGCACTAGTAATGGAGTCCTAGTTAAAATAAAAAATCAAGGAAAAGAGCAGTAAAGATTTCCATGTGTTATGCAGACCCCATCCAAACATCCCTAGTTGCGGTTGGAAAAGGAAAACTTACACAAATGTTCCACGTAAGTTTCAATTTACCATCCTCTAGTAATTAATCATAAAATTATCAAAACTAGTCAAACACATATAAAAATTGAAAAACTAAATAAATAAGGTTTTTTATCTCAAAAAATTACATGCAAAAATCTCCTTCTATATTTTTAAGCGTGATTAGAAACATTAGATGCAAGATGGAAAGAAAATTTCATGGATGAGGTAGCAAATAAGGTGATGAAATACAAAATACAATATTCCAAAAAATCTAAGCAAAAAAGAAACTTTTTTCAATGGGTATAGTTAAAATTCATTGAAAATAGATAGGTCAATATATAAAATTTGAGGAAGATTGGAGGTGATTCGGGCTGATTTTCTATCAAAAATCGTAATTAAATCGAGTTCAAAAAAGTTCTTCTGCGACACATGTATCAAACATGTATCACGCATGTATCGCACACACAGGTATACATGGATATACATGTAATACATAATTGATACAAATATGATACATCTGGGATATATAAATGATACACAGTGTGATACACATATTATTATTTTTCATGTTCGATTTTACTTCGCATTTTCAATTCAAACCACCTCAAAACTTCACCAAATCGTCCCAAAACCGAGATTCGAACTCTTTAAGATGTACCCAATCGATTCTAATAACACCCACTCAAAAAAAAATAAAAATTTGACCTAATTTTCTACAAATAGCTAATTGGCTAATATTAGTAATATTTTATAAATTGACCAATTTTTATAATAAGTTACTTATAAATGGAAATAGCCGGTAATTTTCGGTTGGAAAAAGGGAGCAAATCCCTAATGTTTCAAGAAAATCTTTGCCAGCCATTTCCACCATTTAGGAGGTTTTAATGGGTAGTAAAAGTCGACATGCCGTAGGATTTCGAGCCTCTTCTGTTACATCTTTTTTTTTTTCCCTTTTTTTCATCTCTCCTTTCTATTGAATTGTATGAGGAAGGCAGGTTAAAGATTTGTTCTTTAATTTTGTCACTTTTTGACTTTGGTTAGCATATTTTGATCATTGAATCTTTTAACCAATAGAACTTTTAGAGCTGGCCGGCTTCATTACTTTGATTTCCCATTTAGATGAGTAAAACACCTCACTACTTGAGATATAATCATTACTTTGTCCATTTATGTTCTCTGAAAAATAAACACGGAGCTGATGAAATTACGATATTTACCTAATTCAATACTAAAATATTGCAGCGTGCCAGTGCATGAATATAGCGTAAAGAATTTCAAAATGACTACAGTAAAAATCCTTTTGAAATTATATCCATTTACGGACTGTAGATTATTTTATTTTTTTACTCAGCTCATATGAACTTGTGAGACCATAATCATCACTAATCGATAGTGGCAGCAAAATAGTTAAAAGAAAATAGTTAATCACTCATATTATTTATTAAAAAATAAGTTGAATAACGACTTTTTTAAAAACGGATCAAATATGGATAAGAGTCATATTATCCACTCATAAAATAAATGGATAATTAATGAATTTAACTTTTATATAAAGCCTCAAATTGGGAAAGACTAGGAATTCTCTAAAAAAAAATTATCGTATTCAAGAAGCTATGGATAGGGGTGTTCATGGTTCGGTTTGATCGATTTTTCCCTAAAAAGAAACCAAACCAAGTAAATCGGTTTTTCAAATATTAGAACTAAACCAAACCAATTAAGTCGGTTTTTCTCGATTCGGTTTATGTTGATTTTTCGGTTATTTGTCGGTTTTTTCTTAAATATAAGATATACACTATCAAATACATATTCCGGCGATCGCATTTTCAATGTAACACTATCAAATCAATTGCCCATTGAGAAATCTATTATTTACCAAGATATATTGATGATAATTGAATCAAATAGTGATGGATAATTTAAAGACTCAATTAAAAATATATTATTTTTAACATGAAATGGATTCTTACACTAAACAAAAGAAAACTACCAATCAAACTAGAATGTAAAAGTAAATAACTATATTAAAAGTGCAAACTATTAATATTTACCATAAAAATTTTAAAATTGTATAACAATATACATATATATACGTGTAATAATAAATTTGAAATAGCTACTCCTATAGTCGATTTGGTTCGATTTTTTTTCCGATTAAAACCAAAACCAAACCAAATTTGATCGGTTTTTAAAATTCAAAACCAAAATCAAACCAAACCAAAAAGTATCGGTTTTTTTGGTCGGTTTGGTTTGGTTCGGTTTTTTGAATTTTTATGAATACCCCTATGGATATTCATATTATCCGCTAGTTAACCCCGTTTTTTATCAGTATTAGATATGGGTCGGGTCGGGTTGGATAATTTATCATTTTTGCATTACAAATTTTCAACCCGTTTATATCTGATCCGACCCACCCATTTGCGACCCGGCTAACCGAATAAAGGACTATGGTAAGTACAGCGAACGAACACTGGTATGAATTTTGTAAGGAACTTCTCTGAGATTGAAGCTTAGATCATTTACATACTGTAAGGGGTCGTTTGGTATGAGGTATAAGAAGGTATAAGGATGGTATAAAAATTTAATATCACCTTAATAAACTGTTTGGTTAGTAAACTAGGTATAAGTTATCTCGGTGTTAATTTTAACACTGGAATAACTTGTTCCTTATAAAAGGTGGGGTAATTAACACCGGTATAACTTATACCTTTCTTTTTAGAAATTATGCAATTGTCATTCTTAATACAACATACCAAACAAAGAATAAACAACAATACCAGCATAACTAATCTCAGTATAACTTATCCCAATATAACTTATATCGGCATAACTTATACCGATATAAATCATATTCCAACCAAACGACCCCTAACTTTTTCTTTTTGATACAGATTATGCATGTACTAAAAGAATAATTGTGAAAGTGGTGTCTAGGCTAGTTTGTTACTATATCTCAACTATTTCATGGAGGACATACTAGCTCCGACCAATAAAGGTATCAAATATTTATATTCGCCAAAACTTAGAGAGATAGAAAGAAATAACTATAAGCTATCGTTTGACCATAGATCCCAAATTTATTTTGAAAAATTTAATTTGGGTGAAGTTTGGTTTGAAGATGAAAATGTGTTTGGACATACGTTTTCAAAACATATTTTCCAACTTAATTTTGAAAAAATATGTATATAACTCCCAAGTTTTGGGATTTTGGCCTAAAATTAGCTCAATAGCTGATTTTGGAATTTGAAATTTTTGATTTGGAATTTGACCAAAATATGAGCAAAATTTATGGCCAAACATGAGTTTTGAAAATAAATCTCAAATTTATTTTGGCAAAACTTATGACCAAACGGGGTCTTAGTATTTTGTCTCTATTGAAATTGCCTTGCCTTCCACGGTTTCTATTAATTGACATCTAAGCCACACCTGTAGCCTATAGCAGCAAAGTCCTGCATTCCATTCAAAACTTAGGCCAAACTTTTACTAACTGTACACTGCTATAAATTGCTTGAGAATCAGTTTAAAATTATATGCAGGTGCCGCATTAGTTACAGCTGGGAAATACAAGAGATATTAGATACCATTGCAGAAGGTCTATCAAAATTCAAGAGAGAAGGACAAGCTAAGATGAAAAATAATACGTACTACTCTAGTAAGACTTTACATTGCCAGAGATGCACAAATTTATTAACTTTTAAAATTAAGCAATAAATACAGACCCCAATCAATCAAGAAATAAGCTGTAATGCTATCCATGGACCAAGCTCATGTTTTGTGCACTACAACATATACCAATTCAGATAAACTTTTATATACGTCCAAGGAAGAAAGATTCAGGTTTTCTACTCAATCTCTATTTGAAGCTTCAGCTGTGTAAATTACAGTCTCTCCAAAATGAGCAATCTGATTCTTTGCCATCCAATACTCTCAGCTAAGTTTGTTGGAAACAACCATATCGTCTCAATATCAGTTCTCCGAAAACAACCCAAGAAAATTGGATTACTCCCAAACTTATCTGATTTAGAGCCTCTTAACAACATGCGAAAACCAAAAACAGAACTGACTTACTCTCACGCTTGTCACCATGAAAGAGAAGTGACTTGTAGTACATCCAGAGTGTCTCAAATTGCATTCCTGGATTGAGAGGAAGTAAAATGAGGAGAAAATAATAATTGTCAGTTCCAATGAGGTACAAACAGGGAACTATACAACTTCATGTTAAGCAGAACATTGCCTGTGTGACTTTGATGTTGCCTAGAAACTAACAAAGTCAAAATGCTCATCAGTTCAGTTGATCAACCACATTATTGTTTTTCTTTTTTGGGTGGGTGATCCACTATGTTTTGTTTCCTTGACAAGGACTACTCTGCAAAGAGTTATCGACAATGACCAACACACAATAATGAACTCAACAAGCAACAATCATGAAATCACTAATGTAAAATGAAGGCTTGTATTAAGGTAATCCAGCGACCGAGCAAGTATAGCACTTGTATTAAGCAGAATCACAATGATCAATGTTACACCTCCAAATAGCTTGGAGTTCCGTGTATCCAGAATCTCAATAAGTTGGCCATCAACTTTTGCAAATTCAGGTCATTGTTAAGATAGTCAAATCAGATTTGTTTCTGACTGTAGTTGATATACTCATGGAGGTGGATCTTCAGGTCCTCATATAAAAGTTTTCAAGGATATAATTACAAGTTGACGTTGTACGAGCATACTTTCACGGGCGAGATTGCCATATCCTGGCGGTTAAATATGTGAAGAAAGGATTCGAACATAAAACTTGGAAGACAGATAAGTAGACAACTGAAGCACCATGAAACTGGTATCAAGTGAGATTGCAGATCCCTAACTGTCGTACTGCCAAATATGACAGTTAAGTCACCATTTTCTTTTTTGGAACTATTGTAGAAAAGGAAAATGGAATTTACAGGTGAACATGTAATTTAGGAGATAAGATTTAATTAACATATTTAATCAGCAAAAAGGGAAAAAAAATTAGTAAAAGACAAGAAGAAAAAGTACAAACTCCAAGACAACCATATACAGATATAGTTGCCTTAAGACAAGAAGAAAAAGTACCAACTCCAAAACAAGCATATACAGATATAGTTACCTCACTCAACTAAGACATGAAGCTAATTTATTGAGAATGAAACAAAAAGAAAATGAGATAGACATCAAGAAGAAAGGACTAGAGCCAAAGAAAATACTTTTCATGTTATCTTATAGATTAAATCCAAGAAATGATGACAAATGCATCGTCAAAAAATACAATAACACAAGTGATATATAATAACAAATGCGACAAAATTAACATTTTAATCAAAAGAAACACCAAGGACCTTGGATATCACTACAGTCGAAGCACGCTCCTCCCATTTGGCCTAGTTTGCGCAGGTAAATTTCTCCGGCTGCCTCTCATCGGAGCAAAATGGAACCGCAAGAATCCATTTTCCATATGGTTAGGCGAATACCTTGCGCTCCGATTCCTCTCCAACACAAAATCATCTTTCTTTTTACCATGACCATTAGCATCAGTGCCAAGATTCCTCACATTACCAAAAGATCCACCACCAATATTAGTTGAATTCCTCCAACTAACACTGCTATTACTCCTAAACATATTCCTATTAAGACCCCCTCTTAAATCACCATTAGTCTCCCTCCTTATGTCTTGCCAAGATCCTGAAAATGACCTCTCCACCCCATTTGATCTACTATACCTGTCCTCTTCCTCATCTTTGTTCCCATTACTTTTCCTATGTATAAAACCCCATATATTCCACGCCCACTTCTTCGATTTTTTTGACCCTTTACGTTCCCCAATCCCAATCGCAGAAGCATTATCCTTAAACCCTGTCAATTCAAAAGTCTCCGTTAAATCATCCCTTAGAGAATTGGAATTTGAATTTGAATTCGAGTCCCTCTCAGGCAGAACTTTAGCATTGGATACTGCTTTCATCTCATCAATCTCTGCCACTACAGCAGCTGCTGTTTTCCTAATTGAGTTAGATCTATCAAGGCTCTTCCTCCGCCTGGAAGACGAATCCAAGTAATAGTCCCTAGTCTGAACAGACCCTCCAGGCATATCACCATCACCATCCTCATTGATGCAGCTCACTGAAACACGCGGCTCTTCCACCGGAATTTGGTCATCAGCCCGTGGAACATGAACCACTGGCACATCTTCTATCACTGAAACCATAGGCGGGATGATCCTCGGAAGGCTCCTCGCGACAAAATGGGCATCACAAGAAGCTCGTGGCTCGTCGAAAGAGTACCTGGGATCATCAACACTAATCCTCCCAATATCGAGAGAAAATCGAGGTTCAGTGTCACAAGACCTTCTTCCGAATCCATAATAATCAGCAATTTCCGATTGAGTGTCCCTGTTGTTGTATTTCCTCCTCGAAATGGGGTTCTCCAATGAGAGTGTAGTAGATGAGTTGTTGTCACCATTGTTTCGTTTTTTCGCCTTCTGTTTTCGCCTCCAGTTGTGCCATTTCTTGCTGAAAACTGAAGCAGCTGATAGGAAGCTTCCTGCAATTTCCTTCAAATCCCTTCCTCCTCCTGAAGTCTGCTTTTTCGGCTGCGAAGAATCGAGATCTATATGATCTTTCATCGGCTTTAGTAATATATCTCCATTCACTACCTCTTCTTCCACAATTTCTGCAAAACTGTTTTCCACAGGGGACTCTTCGGTTATTTCATTTACCACATTTCCGTTATCTCTGTGGTTGGCGTTATCGTTTTCTGGTTCGTCTTCCTCTTCTTCTTTAGACTCGAGGACGGGTCTATTGACAAAAGAATCAGCAGTATTCTCAGAATGAGGATTTAGGGAGGAGGTCTTTTTTGTGTCTTCGTCAAGGGAAAATAAGGACCAAAGAGTGTTACGAACTCGAACGTCACAGGACTTGCGTTGGGGCTCAAAATTAGAACCAGTCAAGAAGCTCAACGCCTCGTTTTTGGAAGCGGAAAAGGACTTAGTGCGACGAAGTTCGGGGAAAAATGAAGTGGGTTTAGAAGTTTTAGAGAAAAGGGATTTGAGGACAGAGGAAGAAGAAGAAGAAGGGTTATTATTAGTAGAGGAAGAAGAAGAAGGATCTAAAGTAGTGAGGCGTTCGCAGAGACATTCAGGGCAAAATCCGGAGAACTGTTCATGTGGATGTCGGTCACAGCTGAAGGAGGAACGAGGAGGCTGCGCCGGCGGTGGCAGTGGCGGTGGCGGTGGTTGCGTTGGGTCAGCAGTAGTGGTGGGATTCATACCAGGTGGTAATGTGCAATGCGCACGCTGCTCATGTTACTGTAAATAGAAAGTGAGAAAGGAAACAAAATGCTGTGTGAATGAAGCTGTTGTTGTTGAGAGGTTTGGGTTCTCTTCTTACAACGGGCAAAGTAAAGAGACAGGAAAAAGAAGACGAGAATTGAAGGGAGAGAGAAATTAATTTAGTTACTATATTAAGTAGTACTAATTGAGAGAAATTAAAGCAGAAAGAAAATGAAGAATGAAATGGGAAATCTCTCCTCTCTCCGTTCTCTTAACGGAAACTCAATACTGTAATGACTTCTGTATCCTCACTAATCTTTTTTTTTAAACATTATTCTAATGTTCTATTTGACCAACCATTACAGTCCCGTTGTAATCAACTGGTTATACTAATGAGCTACAGCGGAAAATAGATGAATTCCACAAGAAAAGATGCCCAGAGTTATCTTTTTTATTTTTAACATAGTCTCAAACGATTGGAGCTCAATTAAGAGGGAAAGTAAAAAATGAGAGTTTTAGGTAATTAATATTAAACCAAAACTCTAACAAACAGCAAAATTGCTTAATATCAACTACTAGTTAAGGTCAAATTTACCCTTTTCACTTACAGCTTGTTTGGATGGTTGTTACGTATTATATTGTATTGTTATTTTAAATAGGGTAAAAATTATTTACATCCCTCAAGTTTATTTTAAAAATCAAACTCATCCTCTAAATTTGAACAATTATCATTTGATCCTCATATCAAAGGTGACTTCTTAAAATGTTTATTTTACCTTCTAATTTTTATCTCTTATTTTTATTCTTTATTACAGTAACATTTTTTATTTTAATTTGTGCTATCGACTTTCCGGTAGACAATTAAACAAACTTTTTTCGAAACCCAAAAATTGAGAAGTAGTAGTCAAGCATATAAGTTAATGACGTTCAATAGTGAAATAAATGAGAAAAATAAAAAAACTACAAGAAATATTAGTAATTTTATTAATTGCAATCAAAACTCAATCTATTTACAAAATTAAAAATAAAAAAGAGTAAAAATTTATAAACTAATTATACAATGGAGATAGTAAAAAATATTGGTAAAAGAACTAAAGGTAAATTTTATAATATGTTTGCAAAAATGATCTACTTACACTTTACTTGAAATTTACTTATAATTTAGAAAAAAAAAACTAGTAATTACGATCAAAAGTCAAAAATTCATAAACACATAGAGAATAATAATTATAGTGGAACTTAAAATCATACACACACACCTGACATGCATATATGCATTATAATACAAATAATAATAATAATAATAATAATAATAATAATAATAATAATAATAATAATAATAATAATAAAAATAATAATAATAAAGTAGCAATATATTTTGTAATAAATCATAATATGATTATTTTATTTATAATGTAAGTGAACTTAGATTAAATATATCATAAGATATAATATTTGTAACTTATGAATAAATATCTGCATAAAAAATATCTAAACAATATAAAAAAGATATTACATGTTGTTAAAATAGATATTACATCTATTTTAACAATATATAAAACAGATATTGTGTTGGATGAAAGGATGAAAATGACATTTGATCAAAGTTAAAGGATGGGTTTGATTTTTAGAGTAAACTTTGGGATGTAAATGATTCTTACCCTTTTAAATATGATATTGATATATTTTTTATTGTTAGTTAGATTTTATTATCGTATCCTTAAATCCGTCATTACGTAACAACGAAAAGTGTTACTTGATGTAACGATTGATTTGGTGTGGTCGTGTCGTTACCTTATTTTGGTCTCTCAATTTGCCATTTCCTTATTATTCAATAATTATATTTTGTCCTTTACCCAACCTTTTTATATAATAATTATATTGCATACCCTACTTTTTCTTTGTAATAATGAAAGTTTATTCTTTATATTGTTGGGACATGATATAATAAAACGACGGAAAACAATTATCCAAAATATTCATCAAAATAATACAGTACAATATAATACAATACAATTTTAACAGCTCAGCCCACAAGTGATATTGTCCGTTTTGGGTCTAAAAGCTTGTTTATGTAATGAAACGATAAAGAAGAATATTGCAAAGAAAGAGAGAGAGAATTCTTATTGACTTCAGATGAATTACAATGGAATAGAACACCTCTATTTATAAGGAAAAATGGTTTAGCCACCAAGTAACAAACCCTAAGATCTCTCTAGAATATAGACATTCGCCTTAACTATAATTCTATTTATAAAATTCCTCCTTGAATGTCTATTCGGCAGATAATGTGCCTCGTTAAAACCTTAACTAAAATAGAACCTAGTGGGAAAAAATTCTAGTGAAGGAAAAGAGTACACATGTTAGAAATACATCTTTTGGTTGCCTCGTTAAAACCATTGCAAAAAAAATCTAACGAGATAAAATCTTGTAAGGAAAAAGGAGTACAACGCGTATTAACTCCCTTTGATGAGAGCATCAATTCACATCTTTGAGCCTTCACATCCCAATCTTGTACACTAGCTTCTTGAAGGTTGACGTCGGTAAAGATTTAGTGAAAAAGTCAGCCATATTATCACTTGAACGAATCTGTTGCACATTGATATCACCATTCTTTTGAATATCATATGTGAAAAATAACTTTGCTGAAATGTGCTTTGTCCTATCTCCTTTTATGAATCCTCATTTCAATTGGGCTATGCATGCTGTATTGTCTTCATACAAAATCGTGGGTAGTTCGTCACACTTCAAACCATATTTTTCTCGAGTAAGATGTATTATAGACCTCAACCATACACATTCTCGACTTGCTTCATGAATAGCAATTATCTCAGCATGATTAGATGAAGTAGCCACGATTGATTGCTTAGTCGATCGACAAGATATGGCAGTGCCTCCAAATATAAACACATAGCCCGTTTGAGATCGAGCCTTGTGTGGGCCAGATAAATATCCAACATCGACATTGCCAACAGGATCGGGACTGCAAATCGTTGACATAAAATAAGCCCAATAGTCCCTTTTTTAGATACCGCAATATGTGTTTGATTCCATTCTAATATCTCCTTATAGGAGCAGAGCTATGCGGATCCTTATTCACATCAAGTGATCGAACAACCATCAGAGTACTTAATGGATGTGCTACATCCATGTAAAATCGTTTTAATACTTTCTATGTAGGCCGATTGATGAACAAAAATCTCGTTTGCCAAATGTTCAATTTGCAAACTGAGACCTAAATTGTCTTTTCGAGATCTTTTATCTCGAATTCCTTCCTTAAATAATCAATTGCCTTTGGAGTTCTATAGGAGTTCCAATAAGGTTTATGTCATCAACATATACGACAAGTACAACAATCACCGATGTTGTTTTTTGTATAAAAATACATGGACAAATGGCATCATTTATATAACCTTCCTTTAATAAATACTCAATAAGACGGATATACCACATTCGACATGATTACGTTAGATCGTACAAATATCTTTGCAATTTGATTGAAAATATTTTCCGGGATTTTGAATTATGTGCGTCAGGCATTTTAAATCCCTCGGGAATTTTTATGCATATCTCATTATGTAGGATGTAACCACATCTATTAAATGCATGTCAAGCTTTTTATGGACATCAAAACTAATGCGATAACGGAACGTTATAGCATCCATAACGGGAGAATACGTCTCTTTATAATCGATATCAGGCATTTGTGAAAATTCTTGTGCAACAAGACGTGCCTTATATCTTTGTACCTAATTTTTTTCATTACTTTTACGTAAAAATATTCATTTATAGCCAATAGGCTTAACACTATTAGGTGTTTGGAATACAAGCCTAAAAACATCACATTTTGCAAGTGAATCCAACTCGGATTGGATTGGTTCTTGCCACTTTGGCCAATCATGACTTTGTCGACATTCTCCAATAGATTGAGGTTCAAGATCCTCACTATTTTGCATAATTCTAGATGCAACATTGTATGCAAAGACATAATCCACTACAATATCCAATCGATTCAAATTTTTCTCAATATCGATTGGGTTTATTGATAGTTCCTTATTTTCTTAAGTCTCATGTTCAGTGATTTCCTCGTGAATCTCAGGATTGGTTAAATCATAAATTTCTTCATGAGACTCTTTTGTAGTATTATCTTGATAATTTTTTTTCTTTTTCTAGGATTTTGATCCTTAAAACCCAATGGTCTGCCATGCTTTAGGCGTGCTTTTTACTCATTAGCTATGACACTAGAAGATTGTCCAAAATGAACATCAATACAGATTGAAACATTCTCTGCAAGGATATGTGATTTGTTATCCTTTTCAGATCCATACATGTGTCTAGCATTTGATTTGTTATTTTTTGTAAATGAATAATCTTTTGCACCTAGCTTTCACAAAATAGAGGCACGTGGATCAAGGTGAGACAACGATGGATTTTTTCACAAAATTTTCCATTTGGTTTCGCTAATTTCTCTCCCTAATTTTGGAAAAGTGTCTCATCAAATCGACCGTCTGCAAATCGAGCAGTGAACAAATTTCCCGTTAATATTTTGAGGTAGCGAATAATGGAAGACAATTCAAAGTCAACATATATTTCTGACCTCATTTGAGGACCTATTCGGTGTGGTATGGCGATGCTACATGCACATATACTGCGCATCCAAAATTCTGAAATGGGATATATTAGGTTCATGACCCAAAACTAATTATAACGGGAAATATTTATGATAATTTATCAGTCTGAGACGAACTAGGATTGCATGCAAAATGGCATGACCCCAAACAGAAGTGGGTAACCTTATTTTCATGAATAACAATCTTGCTATCAATTGCAGACATTTAATCAAAGACTCTGCAAGATCGTTTTCAGTGTGAACATGAGCTATAGGATATTCCACTATTATGCCAATTGATAAGAAAAATTCATTAAATGCTTGGGAAGAAAATTCAGTAGCATTACCGAGTCTAATAGACTTATTTGAATTATCAGGAAATTGTACCTGTAATCGGATTATTTGTGCCATTAATTTTTCAAACGCCAGGTTGCGAGATGACAATAGGTACACATGAGACCATCTAGAAGATGCATCTATTAATATCATTAAATATCTAAACGACCCCCTAGGTGGGTGAATAAGTCCACAAATATCCCCTTGTATACGTTGCAATAATGCAGGGTACTCAATCCCAACCTTTATTGGTGATAGTCTAATAATTAAGTTGCCTTGATAACAAGAAGTTCAAGAAAATTTATTATTTAAAATAATCTTTAAATTCTTTAATGGATGCCCATTTGTGCTTTCTACAATCCGTCTCATCATAATTGATGCAGGATGTCCTAATCGATCATGTAAAAATATAAAAGTATTGGAATCAGTAACCTTTTGGTTCACGTTAGAATGTGCCTCGATTGCACTAATTCTTGTCCAATATAGGCCACAAGATAAATGTGACCCAATAGGTCATCTAGAGTTTTAAAACTTAAATTTGTATTTCGAAGTCTCCAATAGCTTCTTTAAGCCTTTCTCGATTTTCGTGTGCAGTTCAAATATTTTTCGGAAGGCTTTTATGTTAAAAATTGATAAAATTACAAATTTTACCATAAAATATATTTGAGTTGACTTCGGCCAACGTTTTGAGAAAATGAATGTGGATCCGTATTTTGACAGTCCCGGCGTCCGTATCGTGATTTGGGACCTGGGCGTATGCCCGGAATCGAATTCGGAGGTCCCTAGCTCGAGTTATCGTTTTTTATCAAAAATTCGAAGGTTTAAAGGTCTAAAGAATTTAAAGGTTTGACCAATGTTTGACTTTGTTGATGCTGTCAAGACCCAAATTCCATTATAGGTTGTGATGGCGCCCAACACTGTTGTTAGGCAAGCCAACCCTAGTCAACTAGTGAGTTCTCATTTATTTTAAAAAAAAAAAAACAATCCCAACATTTTCTTAATCTTAAACTTTTAAACCATCGATAATTAGCAAGTTCATGATAATAGAAATACATTCCAAAATAATAGTCTACAAATATGTGTGCCAGGAACTAGTGTCACAAGTACTAGGGCAACTAGTAGAATGTACAAAAATACCACTATTCTACCGCCTGAAACAGAATAGACAGTACATAACAACAACAAAAGAAGAGAACTCTGGTATGCTGCTGAACGGCTCAGAAGGGGCAGCTCACCGTGAGATCTCGATCAGGTACTAAGAATGTGCGCCAGACGAGTAACTAGATGCACTAGCCTTAGGTCATGTACAATTAAGTATAGAAGCGTAGTATGAGTACATAAACAACATGTACCCAGCAAGTATCCAGTCTAACCTCAAAAAAGTAGTGAGGAGAGGTCGACTTGACACCTACTAAGGTCAATAATAATAATATTTAAGTGTTACGCTAAGCATAGATAGCATGAATATAATGACAGTCCCAGAACAAGGAGAAATAAGATGTTATTTTTCAACAATATATCAATTTTAGTCATGTCATGTAATAAGTTACATTTCAAAGCATTTAAGCAGAGTAAAACACGGAAAAATTCCACATAAATAACATGCGCACATTGTGCCGAGGTCGTACGGTCCGGTCCGATATAATAATAAAATGTGCACTGCCAGATGGTCGAGTGGCGCGAACCATATATGCATCTATTTTCTACTGCGGCGATCGACTCAATTCACAAATAGCAATTCATTATCAAGTAAGCACACATTGCTCAATTACAGTCAAATAATTCATACAAGTTCTCAAGTAAGTGAGTATAACCGTCTATATTTATTTACAAGTTTCTAGCATGTCCTAAATGATCTTAGCAGCAAGCAAGGACGCAAACATTGCAAGTATAACATGATACGGGTCCCAAACTACTCGGACTATTAGCATAATAGTAGATACGTACGGACTCTCATTACCACGTACGTACGTAGCCCCCACGGATAGTCACATACATTTATTTAATTCACCTATGGGGTAAATTCCTCTTACGAGGTTAGAAAGGAGACTCATATTGCTCCAAAGCTTACTTCCAAATTCAAGAATATGCTCAAACCCTCAAATCGGAACCGAACGATCCAAAACTAATCAAATGGGGTAAGAACTAGTCAATACATGCTCAAGAGTTCATATTCTAACTATATAAGTATTTTCCAACCCTAAATGCAAGGTTCCTAAAATTCATCCCCGGGCCCACATGTCCGGATTCCGGAAATTTTTGAAGGAAGTTGTTACCCATAACCTAAGGATCAAGAATATATAATTTTTATTTCATTTCCTAACGAATGTCATGGTTAAATCTTGTTTTTATCAAAACCCTAGCTTTTACTCTAAACCCACAACTTTCACTAACTTACATGGTGTAATCTACCCCTAAACTATGTATCAAACTCACATTAAGTAGAAATAGCTTACCTCCAAATGCTAGGTTAAAATCACCCACTTTGGAAGCTCCCAAATCGCCCAAGTAACGAATGAAATATGTCAAAATGACACTTTCACGTATTAAATGAAGGCACTACCTTCTGCAATTTCCGCACCTGCAGTTAGGGGACCACATCTGCGGTCTCGCTTCTGTGAGGGATCATTCGTTTTTGCGGAACGGGCCGCTGCGATCTGGGGGATCGCTTCTGCGGTTCCGCTTCTGCGGAAATAAGCCGCATCTGTGGAACCTGGGCTCCTCCCCTTGGCCGCATCTGTGATTGGTAAGCCACTGCAGTCTCGCACATGCGGCTGGCCAACCGCAGGTGCGGTTATGATAGAACTGGAGCTTCAGCTCTTTCTCAAATTTCCATCTTAGCTCGAGCCTCGTCCGAGTGACGCTTGGGGACCCCGAGGCCCTGTCCGAACATACCGATGTTGATACCTAATTTTTTTCTATATATTTTTATACTCAAAATACTTTCAAAATAGCATGTATAAGCATCCCCAAAGGTTTTGGTATTTTTCCAAAATTTTTAAAGATTTTTAAAACCAGTTTATGGCCTATTTTGTACTATAAAATCCAATAATTATTCCCAAAACTCGTCATTTGGGTGAATAATTTATTTTATTTTCACATCTACACAAAAAA
>MU682209.1:40772-97608 GCA_026770625.1 Nicotiana glauca | reverse complement strand
TGGGTATTGCACCAAATGATCCATATTATAGTTAAACCTAGGACCCTCTTTCTTTACTTTTCCTTTATTTAAATGTTTTCTTCAAACTAAAACTCTCTTTTACTTGTGCCATTCTTCTTTCAAAAATTGTCAACTTGCTTGTAATTCTTATGTGTAAACTTTGCTCGTCTGCTCCTACTCTTCTTAAAGTCACAACTAAGCAAGGCCGGGAACCATACTAGTGGATCTTGAGGGTTGCCTAACACCTTCCCCTCGAGATAATCTCAAGCCCTTACCCGAACTCTGGTTTTCTTTCAAAAATCTTCTTCTCTTCTTTTAAAGTGTCTTAATGCACTATAATCATTAGGTGGCAACTCTTCAAATCCCATAACCCGATTCTTCAAAAGGGAAATAAGAGTTGTTTTGTCCATAATGTCGTAAACCCAATTTCTTTTCTTTCTTTTTTAAAGAAGGGGAGAAAAAGGGGGGCGTCGACAACCGACAAGTTTGAAATCATAAAACGGACTCGCTCAAACCCTTTGAATGCCCGAAACAACGCTAAATTTAAGAATCATCCCCTAAAACCAATTTAATCTAACTTATGAACTTTAAGTTCTTCAATCTACCTCCAATGTGCCGAATCGTACTTATACTACTCGGATTGACACCAAATTTTACGTCCAAGTCTTAAATGAAAATATAGAACTATTCTCGATCTCGGAATTCTGTTCGGGCCTCGATAACACAGAACACCGCTCCAAACCAAATTTAAAGAACTTCAAAATCCTTAACTGAATCAACTTTCACTATTATGCTCCAAAACGCTCTCGGGTCATCCAAAACCCGATCCGGACATGCCCAAGTCTGAAATCATCATACAAACTTGTTGGAACCTTCAAATCCTAATTCCGAGGTCATTTACTCAAAACGTTTACCGAAGTCAATCTTGGCCTTTTAAGCCAACCTTAAGGAACCAAGTGTTCCAATTTCAACCCAAACTCTTCCAAATTTCGAACCTACCATCCCCGCAAGTCATAAATCAGTAAAAGCAAGTATGGGAAGTCTTATTTAGGGTAACAGAGTTTTAAAAATCAAAACGACCAATCAAGTCGTTACATTCTCCACCTCTTAAATAAATGTTCATCCTCGAACGGGTTTAGATTCATACCTGAAGTGCTAAATAAGTGTGGATATTTGATCCGCATGTCCTCTTCGGACTCCCAGGTCGCCTCCTTGACTGGTTGGCCCTTCCACTGGACCTTTACTGCAGAAATCCTCTTGGACCTCAACTTGCGATCCTGTCTATCAACAATGGCAACTGGCCCTTCCTCATAACCCAAGCTAACATCTAACTGAATAGTACTGAAGCCTAACACATGAAACAAGTCGGCGTGATACCTCCAAAGCATAGACACGTGAAACACTGGGTGAACCCCCGATAAGCTAGGGGTAAAGCAAGCTCATAAGCAACCTCCCAAACTCGCCTCAACACCTCAAATGGGCCTATAAACCTGGGGCTCAACTTGCCCTTCTTTTCAAATCTCATAATACCCTTCATCGGCAAGACTTTCAAGAGAACCTTCTCGCCGACCATGAACGATACATCCCGTGACTTCTGATCTGCATAACTCTTCTGTCTGGACCGAGCTGTGCGAAGTCTTTCCTGAATCAACTTTACCTTTTCCAAGGCATCTTTCACCAAATCTGTACCATACAACTTAGCCTCGCGAGGCTCAAACCACCCGATAGGAGAACGACATCGCCAACAATATAAAGCCTCAAATGGAGCCATCTCGTTGCTGGAAAGATAACTGTCATTGTAAGAAAACTCGGCCAAAGGCAAGAATTGATCCCACTGCCCTCCAAGGTCAATCACACATCTTTTAAGCATATCCTCTAGAATCTGAACTGTCCGCTCTAACTGACCATCAGTCTACGGGTGAAATATTATGCTGAGCTCTGCACGGGTCCCCAATTCACTCTGTATGGCTCTCTAAAAATGAGAAGTGAATTGAGGGCCTCTATCTGATATGATGGAAACAGGCACACCATGCAACCGAACTATCTCCTGAATGTAGATCTGAGCCAACCTCTCTGAAGTATAATTAGTCACAACCAGAGTGAAGTGTGCCGACTTGGTAAACCTGCCGATAATTACCCAAACTGCATCAAACTTCCGCAATGTCCACGGCAACCCAACTACAAAGTCTATAGTAATGCGATCCCACTTCCACTCAAGTATAGGCATCTGTTGAAGTAGTCCACTTGGTCTCTGGTGCTCATACTAAACCTGTTGTCAATTCAAGCACCTAGCCACAAACTCAACTATGTCTTTTTTCTTCCGTCACCACCAATAATGATGCCTCAGGTCACGATATATCTTCGTAGCACCTGGATGAATAGAATACCGTGAACTGTGTGCCTCCTCTAGAATCCCCTGCCTTAATCCATCAACATTAGGAACACATAGGCGATCCTGGAGTCACAGAACACCACCCTCGCCAATAGAAAACTCCTTGGCACTACCCTGTAGCACCGTCTCTCTGAGAACTGCCAAATGCGGATCATCAAACTACCGAGCCTTGATCTATTCCAATAATGAAGACTGAGCAACAACACATGCAAGGACTCAGTTGGGCTCCGAAATGTCCAACCTCACAAGTCTGTTAGCCAAGGACTGAATGTCCAAAGCTAGTGGCCTCTTCTCCGCTGAAATGTATGCCAAGCTACCCATACTCT
Source organism: Nicotiana glauca (assembly GCA_026770625.1). Lineage (NCBI taxonomy): Eukaryota > Viridiplantae > Streptophyta > Magnoliopsida > Solanales > Solanaceae > Nicotiana > Nicotiana glauca. The sequence continues at coordinate 94,890 of MU682209.1, read as the reverse complement.
CTGCCTTCCTGCTTAAGGCATCTGCGACCACATTTGCCTTGACCGGATGATAAAGAATGGTGATGTCATAATACTTTAGTAACTCAAGCCATCTATGCTACCTCAAATTGAGATCCCTCTACATGAAAAAATGCTATAAGCTGCGATGATCAGTATAAACCTCACATAACACTGTATACAGATAATGCCTCCATATCTTAAGAGCATGAACAATCGCTGCTAACTCTGGGTCATGCACAGGGTGATTCTTCTCATGAATATTCAACTGACATTAAGCATATGCAATAACTCTCCCCTCTTGCATCAATAAACATCCCATATGAAGCGTCGCAATATATCGTATACATCCCTGAACCGAAAGGCAACACTAGAACTGGTGATGTAGTCAAGGCTGCCTTTAGCTTCTGAAAGCTCACTTCACAATCATCGGACCAACGAAAAGGAGTACCCTTCTGGGTCAATCTAGTCAAAAGTGATGCAATGGGTGAAAAGCCCTACACAAATAGGCGGTAATAACATGATAACCCCAGGAAACTCCTGATCTCAGTCACTGAAGTAGGATGTGTCTCACTCTGAACTGCCTCAATCTTCTTGGGATCCACCTTAATACCCTCTCCGGATACAATGTGCCCCAAGAATGCCACTAACTCTAGCCAAAACTCACACTTGGAGAATTTAGCATATAGCTTCTGCTCTCGCAATGTCTGAAGCACTATTCTCAAATGTTGCTCGTGCTCCCCCAGGCTACGTGAGTATATCAAGATGTCATCAATGAAGACAATAATAAAGGAATCAATATAAGGACTAAACACCATGTTCATCAAGTCCATAAACGCCACTAGGTATTAGTCAAGACAAGGGCCCACATGCCCGGATTCCAAAAAATTTCAAAGGAAGTGCTTACCCATAACCTAAGGATCAAGAATATATGATTTTTACTTCATTTCCTAACGAATTTCGTGGTTAAATCTTATTTTTATCAAAACCCTAGGGTTTACTCTAAACCCACAACTTTCACTAATTTACATGGTGTAATCTACCCCTAAACTATGTATTAAACTCACATTAAGAAGAAATAGCTTACCTCAAAGTGCTAGGCTGAAATCCCCCCTTTGGAAGCTCCCAAATCGCCCAAAGAATGAATGAAAAGTGTCAAAAATGACACTTTCCCGTATTAAATAAAGAGACTGCCTTCTGCAATTTCTGCACCTGCGGTTATGGGACTGTATCTGCGGTCTCGCTTCTGCAAGGGATCATCCGCTTCTGCGAAACTGGGCCAGGCTAGCTGGGGCCGCATCTGCGGTTTGGGGATTGCTTCTGCGGAAGAGGAGTCGCATCTGCAAAACCTGGGCTCCTCCGCTTAGCTGCATCTGTGATTGGTAAGCTGTTTCTGCGGTCTCGCACCTGAGGCTAGCCAACCGCAAGGGTGGTTATGACAGAACTGGAGCTTTAGCTCCTTCTTAAATTTTCAACTTAGCTCGAGCCTCGTCCGATTGATGCACGGGGCCCCCGAGGCCCCGCCTGAACATACCGAAAAGTTTGAAATCATGAAACGGACTCGCTCGAACCCTCAGAATGCTCGAATCAATGCTAAATCTCAGAATCACCCCCTAAAACCAATTGTTATAAACCTAAAATGTGCCAAATCGTACTTATACTACTCGGATTGACACCAAATATTGCATGCAAGTCTTAAATGACAATACAGAACTATTTCTGGTCTTGAAATTCCGTTCGAACCTTGATAACATAAAAAACCACTCCAAATCAAATTTAAAGAACTTTAAAATCCTTAATGAATCAACTTTCACTATTAGGAGCCAAAACGTACTCGGGTCATCCAAAACCCGATCCGGACATACGCCCAAGTACGAAATCATCATACGAACCTGTTGGTACCTTCAAATCTTGATTTCGAGGTCGTTTACTCAAAACACTAACCGAAGTCAAACTTGGCCTTTTAAACCAACCTTAAGGAACCAAGTGTTCTGATTTCAACCCAAACTTTTCCAAATCCCTAGCCAACCATCCTCGCAAGTCATAAATCAGTAAAAGTAAGTACAGGAAGTCTTATTTAGGGGAAAGTGGTTCTAGAAAGCAAAACGACCGATCGGATTATTATAGATATTGGGTCCGTATTTTGGTTCCAGAACTCAATATAGGTCCATTACTATATTTATGACTTGTCTGCCAAATTTGGTGAGAGACGAAGTTGGTTTGATGTAATTTGGACGTCCAGTTGTCAAAATAGAAATTCTTAAATTTCATTAGAAATTTCATTTAATTTGGTATCTGATTCGTAGTTCCAGGTGTTATTTTGGTATTTTTATCACACGAACGAGTTCGTATGATGTTGTTGGACTTGTGTGCATATTTGGTTTGGAGCCCCGAGGGCTCAGTGAGTTTCCGATAGGTACGAAGTGGATTTAGACTTAGAATTCATAGATGATGTGTGTTTCTGGTGTCTGTTGCGGATCTTGCATTTGCGAGATGTCATGGATGGGTATCCTCACATTTGCAAGGTGAAAATTCGCATTTGTGAACTTGCCAATTCCTCTTTTGCGAGGGCAGAGTCGCATTTGCGACTCAACATATTACTGATGATCTTCGGATTTGCGAAGAGTAGGTCTGCATCTGCAATGGCATCAGGGTTCACATTTGTGACCAATTGATCGCAATTGCTATCATTGGGATTCTGAAAAGAGTTCGCAATTGTGACCTCTTTCTCGCAATTGCGACATCTGCAGCTGGGTAAAAGCTGAGTTAGACGGGATTTTCCTCATTCTTTCAAATTCTCAAACCTAGAAACCTTAAAGATGATTTCACAAGAGCTCTTCTTCCCCAATTCATTGGTAAGTGATTCTAACTTACTTTCTTTCAATTATACATTACATTTCATAAGATTACAACCTAAAATCTAGGATTTTCGTGGTGAAAATTGGGGATTTGGGTAGAATTAGGGATTTTTGTAAAATTAGAATTTAGATCTCAAATTGAGGTCGTTTTTCAAAACAACTTTGCATAACTGGGATCAGGGGTGAATGGGTAATCGGGTTTTGGTCCGAATTTCGGATTTGGACCAAGCAAGCCCGGGAGTTGACTTTTGTTAACTTTTTCAATAATGACCTAAATTGAACCTCTTTCATTCTTGGGTAGTTCCTAAGGCTTAGTTTGAATCGTTTGGTTGTTAAATTGCTAGATTTGATTGGTTTGGAGGCTTGTTCAAAAGGCAAAGTCGTGATTGAGCTTCAAGTCAATTTTGGAGCGATGTAAGTGTTGAGTTTAACCTTGATTTGAGGAAACTAGAAACGCTCGGACTCTGTGCTATGTGAATTCCATGTGTTGCGGCATATATGTGAGGTGACAAGTTCTTATACGCTGCCGATTTACTTGTTTCCCTGATTTTTCGCTTTTCCTTCCATGCCTTGACCGTTATGTGCTCTAAATGCCTTCCATGCTTTATTTGATACTTGTTAATCATTATTTATCATGTTAAAAATGTTAGAACTTTTCATGATTTCATGACTCGTTGTTATTGCCTTAATTTGACTTACTTGCACCTTTTAATTGTTATTTAATAGTACTAGGCTTCCTTTCTGATTCAACTTTATACTCGTAAATCGTAGAGGCTCTTGTGATTTGAGTTATTAATTTGATTGTACTCATTAATATTTGATAATGATATGGTGGGATCGATTTGCACGCTGCAACATGTGAAATAAGGGTGGATTGATTTGTTAGAATAATGGTGAATTTGTACTGATATGGTGGGATCGAATTGCACGCTGCAACATGTAATGGTGGATTGATACGGTGAAATAAGGGTGAATTGTGATACTAATTTTGTAATATGATGGGATCGAGTTACGTGCCGCAAACATATATTTATTTATGATTGTTGATATTATTACGGTGGAATAAGAAAGGATTGTATTTTACGGTGGGATCAGGTTGCGCGCCGCAACAATCTATGTGTTTCTTTATCCTTGAGTTCTGTTGGTTTTTGGTATTTTCTTACGGAACTCTAAGGATTGGTAATTCTGATCGACATTGGTTTTTCTTTGAGTATTTAGCTATTTTCTTCAGTTAACTGTCTTATTTCGTTCCGTATTTTCTTCTCCTGTCTTTATTATATAATGCGTACAAGTTATAGTGTAAGTGACTTGCCTTAGCCTCGTCATTACTTCGTCGAGGTTAGGCTCGGCACTTACATAGTACATGGGGTCGGTTGTACTCATATACACTCTGTACTTCTTGTGCAAATTTTGGAGTCGGTCCCAGCAGCAGTTATTAGCGTGCTCGGATTGGCCGGCTTTGTGGAGACTTGAGGTACAGCCGCTCCGCAGCTCCTAGAGTCCCCTTTCCTTTTTATTTAGTTGTGTACTTTCCTTCAGACAACTTTATGTTCTATTCAGACCTTTATTTTTACCATTCTAGTAGCTTGTGCACTTGTGATACCGGATCCAGGATTGTATAAGATATTTTAGTTGTTATAGTTTCTGCACTTTACTTTAGATTATTAAAGTTATTTCAGTTCTTTCTTATCGTTTAATTGAACTGTTGAAAATGGATATATTGTTCTAACGTTGGTTGCCTAGAAAGTGAAATGTTAGGCGCCTTTACGGTCCCGACGGTGGAAATTTCGGGTCGTGACAATAAAGATGGGAACTTCTCAATAACCCTTTTCTGGCCAGGGACATTATTGGTAACGATGAGATATTCAAGATTATTCTCATCTATTATCTCACTATGATATTCATTTTGGCGGATATCTTTAAAACTCAACAAGTTCCTCTTGGACTTGGAGGAGAACATTGCATTATCTATGATAAGTATTATTTCCCTAGGAAGAGTTATAGCAGCTCTTCCAGAGCCTTCAATTAGATTACTGCTACTAGCTAGAAATTGTAGTAACATCTGCCTTACACATACTTAAATGAGAGATATATTTCTTCTCATGAATATTGTATGTGTCGTACATGAATCAATTAAATAATATATTTGTACAATTGGACTTTGATCCTAGTTTGCTTAGTGAGATATTCATATTTGCTTAGTCTTCTCAAAGAGCTTCTTGAGACGATAGAGTTTCGTGCTGATAATGTGTATGAAACAATAAAGAAGAATATTGCAAAGAAAGAGAGAGAATTCTCATTGGTTTGAGATGAATTACAATGGAATAAAACACTTCTATTTATAGGAAAAAATGGCTTAACCACCAAGTAACAAACCCTAAGATCTCTCTAAAATATAGACATTCACATTAAATATAATTCTATTTATAACAGTTTATTTATATAGCCAATATTTCTCTCGTGTTTTGTCGATGTGAACCTTTTGTATGAAATATCACAATAATACAAAACAATATAGCAACCATCCAAACAAATAGGTACAATAGAATAAATAGGGAATGAACAGTAGAATACTCACATGCATATGCTCGTTTGCTTTCTACATATTTATGTCTTCAATAATTTTCACTCTTTATTGTTCCCTTTAATGTCGTCTCATAAATTATAGTAGTATCTTTCAGTTAGAGTAAAATCCTGTCCATTTTGATTTTGTCCTATTCCTGATTAACTAGAATTTTTCACTGTATGTTGGGGCTAAATATTGCTACATAAACCTACATGTGCTAAAATCAAAAGTTTAACTTTTTCCATTGAATTCTTTTTCTTTTCTCATAGAAATTTCTTTTATTAGTGTTTGGGAATGAACTTTTGATTTTTCAAAGATTCCTTTGGAGAGAAAAAGCAAAAGTAAGAAATCACGCTTAAGTCCTCTCTTTTTCTCATCTTTCTGAATGTGTATAGAGAGATGTCTCACCAGTATTCTATCAAACACATCTCTTTTCGCTTTCTTTGCTTTTCCTTTTGTCTATACTAACTAAAATATCTGCCTTTTTTTTTTTTTTTTCTCCTCTTTCTTGGTTTTGGAGTTTCCTTCAGTTTTTTCTGGCTTTTCCTTTTTAAGTGTCCTTTTGTTTGTCACCAAATTTTGAGTTTCACCATTGTGGAGGTCTTACCAAATTCTTATGCCATTTGTGAGTTGTTATGTTCCACTTGTCCCAACAATCTGTGCCAAAACAGGGAGAGAATGATCAGCACTGACTCAACTTGGTTTGGTTAATTACAGCAGCGTCAAGTTAGGTCTTTTACTAAACATGTTCAAGTTTTAATTAATATACATAGTATAATTTTTTATTTATGAATGTTCAACTGAACACATTTTACTGGTTTTGAATTAGAGATTAGTTTGCTGAAAGTTGGTAAATGTGGAATCTTAAATTACAAACTTAAATCTTAAGCAGTTACTATACCTAAACTTCTAAGATATAAATAATTTTACAAATATGACGGTTTATTAAATTTCTATTTTTAGAGAATTTTGTTTTCCATCATTATTTTAAAGTTACCAATTCTAAAAAAAATGTTTATCAATTTACTTTCACAACTGCTAAAATCATAAATATATATTCTACAATTTACAGTGGCAGATACATGAGTAGTAAGCTTTATGAGTGGTTAAGCCCCCGTTGCCTATTTGCCTTTGATCAAATTTAATAGATTTATATAGATAATTATAAAAAAATTAGATAAATATTGAATGAGCATTCATTATTAAATTTATTTTTCCTCTTTCTTCCAATATTTTACAGGTGAACACTCAACTTTGAAATCTTGAATTTGTGACTGACAATTTATAGTGTAGTGTCAAAAGACAGCCAAAGGCAGGACACCTCCTCGTATTAAGTCCATGATGATGACGAGACATGCACACGATGCAGGTAACAGGTTACATTTCATATAGTAGTCACTAGTCATTCTGATTGCACTTTCAGCTTTTGAAATGTAATATATAGACTAGTAAACTTTGCTAAACAACACACACAATAGGTCTCTTTTCCTTCAATGATAAATCAGGAAAGAAATCAGAAATAGCCATCAAAATTTAGCTACTTTTTCAATGTAAAAATATAATATGAACAAAAAAAAAAACATTCTTACAAATCCGGAAAAATTCCAACATTATATGTTAGAGTTTGAATTTTTTACAAATGAGATTCCAGTATAATATGCTGGAATTTCATAATGTGTTGGAATTTCAATATATGTAATATACGGGAAGTTTAAATGGGCGAGCTCCATAATCCAACATATTATGCTGGAATTTTTCGTGTTGAAGTTCCAACATAATATGCTGGAAGTTTATATGCATGAGCTTTATCATCAAGCATATTATGCTGGAACTTTGAGTTAATTTTATCCATGGTCATTAAACTTTTGTGTTTGTTACCCAAAAGTCACTATTCTTCTTTTTGTTACGTAAAAATCATTCATCTTTGTGTTCATTACACAAAAGTCACTTTTCTTTCTTTTGTTACACAAAAATCATTTTACTTTGTTCTAGTTATCACAAAAGTCACATTTTTACTTGAAAAGTCTATTATACCCTTTATATTATATAAACTTTCATATTAATGTAATATCTCCTATATTATATACTATATAATATATTTTTAATTAAGTATTTTTATAAATAAAATAACTTAATATTATTTTATTTATTATTTTTATAATATATTCTTATATTTAATTTTTTCTTAACTTTAATTTTCAAGATATATTAGTAGCGTTATTAAATTTATCAGTAACTTTAATATATATTAGTAGAAAAAATATCGGCAAGTACATTTCCGTGAGAAAATTCGCAGGTAAACAAACAAAGAAAATGAGGAGAAAACATATGTTAATGTGAAGAAAAATCCCTAGGTACTACATGCGAATTTAGCTAGGGATATTTTCTTGGGGATTTACCTGGACAATTGGTTATTTAAAAAATTACACTACTAGAAATTCGGGAAAAATTATCCAAAAAAATCGATCAAAGTTGGTCGATAATGTCCAAAACGCGACCATTAACGTGTGGTCGGTATTTTGAAAGTCGGAAGGACATACCGACCAAAGTTGGTCGGAAATTACCAACCAACTTTGGTCGGTCAATTAAATTTTTTTAAAAAAAAGACTTGCTGCAAAAAAGTTATTTTTAATGCTGCTAATATATCTTGAAAATTAAACTTAAGAAAAAATTAAATATACGAATATATTATAAAAATAATATTAAGTTATTTTATTTATAAATAAAATACATAGTTAATAATATATTATATAATATATAATATAGAAGGTATTACATAAATATGAACGTTTATATAATATAAACGGCATAATAGACTTTTCAAGTAAAATGTGACTTTTGTAATAACTAGAGCAAAGTAAAATAATTTTTATGTAACAAAAGAAAGAAAAATGACTTTTGTGTAATGAACACAAAGTTGAATGATTTTTACGTAACAAAAAAAAGAATAGTGACTTTTGGGTAACAAACACAAAAGTTCAATGATCATAGATAAAATTATCTCCTGGAACTTTTCGTATTTCAACAAAACAGTGGCTAGCTATTTTTCAATAACTTTTCAAATATTGACTGTTATTTTATTATCAGTCATCTAGACAGTATTATTTTCACGTAAAACTGACCATTGGCATACACATCATTAAGAAAAGAATCCTTTATGTTATCTTTCTGAAGAACTTTTAGGAACTTACATACTAATTCGTGTTACGGGGAGGAATATACATTTCTCGTAACGAGGAAGAAAAATAGGAATGTTTAAGTGCATGAACATGGTTTGACTTTCAATTTAGAAATAAAAAAATCGATTAACTCAAATGATCAATGAATTATATAAAAATTAAAAAAATTATTTAGTAAAGTCATGATTTTTTTTATTATAATAGAAAAATCTCCTAACTATTCTATAGCACTCGGAAGGTCACTCAATTAGCTTAAATTGATTAATAAAGTCATGTAGAGGGTTAGATAGGTATTTAACTACCGAAGTTTGAGAAATCTAGTTGAGTGACCTTCTAGAACTATAAAAATATTGAAGTAACTTTTTTATTACAAAAAAAATAACTAAATAATTTTGAATAGTGGATCAGACTCCAAAGTGACCATTTGAGTCATGGACTCAAGAATAAAAAATAACAATACTAAAACGGACAAAGATCTAATTACTTAATTGCAAACAGTTATAATAAAAATGAAAGATTAATGAACTTATTTGTTTTGATATATAGATTACAATAATACATAATTTACATTGTAAGTGTATATTGCTTTTCGTAAATGTATAATAAGCTGTTGCATGGAATGCATGCGGCGTAAAGTGGATCACCTGTCATCAACCAATATTGTAAGCTTTTCCATTTTCTAATACAGAAGAAGAATAAAGCAAAGTATTTGTATAAACAAAGAAAAGCTTTCACATCTGTCTGTGGCTCAGCTTCTGATCTTATCTTAATGTCACATTCGTCTTTAGGTTTGTCTTTTCTGTGTTTGGTTTGGCTCGAATAAATCAAATTAAACCTACCTAAAAAATTCCATGATACCTCAAAGCCAAAGGATGATCAAATATTTCAGACAAAAATTCCATACTCGATTTTTCTCGTTCCCTCCGGACATACTCCTAATAATTCTTCTCCCATCCCATGGGTTAATTTTACAAATGATCATATAATTATGATGTTTTTTTTACTAAAGTCATATAACTTTATTTTCTCACACAAAAATCATATAACTATAATTTTTTTTTTGTCTAAAGTCATATAACTTTGTATTTTCACACAAAAATCATATAACTATAATTTTTTTACCAAAATAATATAATTATATTTTCTCACAAAAAAATCATTTTACTAACTCTCAAAAATTATAGTGATCGAAAAATATAATTTTTCGCTAGTACTTATTTTATAGATTTTATTTTCTTATTTTCAGCCTAATAAATAATAATCCAATTAAAATAGGAATGACTCAGCCCGACCTGGCTCACCCTGACCCAATACTCTTATATATAAATTAAAAGTTAGGTCATTCCTATTTTATAAAAGTGAATTCTTTCCCCATAAAAAATTTCAATTCATAATACATGAGATTCTAATAAAGAAAAATAAAGAAATAAAAGGTATAATTAGAGAGCACTTGAAATAAAAATGCTATAAATTTGAATAAAAATCTCAAAAAGAAAAATAAACAATAGAAGTATCATGTTTTGAACGATTTAGTATTCACTTTTAGTATTACTTTAATTAATATACATGAGTACTCGGTCGGGTGGGCCAGGTCAGGTTGAGTCATTCCTATTTTAATTTGAGTATTATCAGGCTGAAAATAAGAAAATAAAAATCTACAAAATAAGAAAATACTAGTGAAAATTTATATTTTTCGATCACTGTAATTTTTGTGAGTTAGTAAAAGTTTTATGATTTTTGTGTGAGAAAATATAATTATCTGATTTTGGTAAAAAAAAAAATCATAGTTATATGATTTTTGTGTGAAAACAAAGTTATATGACTTTAGTGAGAAAAAGTCAAATGTTGCCACAACTTCAAGTTAACTATAACTTGAAAACTCTAAATACCTAATACAATTGCTTCTAGATAAACTGAAAGATACAATGTAAAATCACTTACTACAATTGAACTAGAATAAAAGATAGACACTTAGAGCTGGTTCTTCTATATGGTCCAAGTAGCTTCAGGTTTGTACGCTTGAATCACACACGAATTGCTTGCAAAATTGCCTTGCTATTTTGCTCTCAATTTACGTTTAACTTATGCTTGTGTGCGTTACATGTAAAAGAGAACAACACTAACCTTTAAGGAGTTAGCAATTAGAGATTGACTAGGATACTGATGCTACTCTTCCATGGTGGAAGAGTTCTAGTTAATCTCATACTCTAGCTCTATCCTTTTTCTAAACCGTGTTCTCTTTGAGTAAGGAGTCTTTCTCCTTATCCAATATGCAACATTTTCGATCATGATCAGGAGATATCACTTCTGATAAGTTAGGTTTATCTCCTTCACGTGTATCTCACATGTTTGAGTTGATCATAACTGTGCTTCACAAGATGGACCTTGTCCATGTCTGACTTCCTTTGTGAGTCTTCAAAACTTCACACTTGGGCCAACAACGCTATAGTTATATGACTATTTATAAAATTAACCCTATTCCACTTCTAGTGTACCATAAAATTATGAATTCAAATTTATTTATTAAAATTTTGATATTTTTTTACATAATTATCTATATTCCGATCCGTATCAAAAATTAAGAAGCAGACTATTGAAACATCACATCGAGGACACACGATCTAATGAAATAATTCAGCCAACAGAAAAATCAATGAGCATTCCCACGTTCTTTAACAAAATTAAAAAGATATAAAGACACCGCTCGACCATTGAGATGGAAATTATGAAAGGCTAAAAAAAAAATGTTGACGGAATCAGTAAAAAATAATTAAAACCTTAGTGACTGTCAGCATGATCCAAATTTTCCCACTAATTATATTCCGAAAGGATTTGAAATATGTTACTCCCTCCGTCTCATATTAGCCGTAGTGGTTATTAAATATAATTATCTCAAATTATTTGTCATTTTAGAAGTACAAGACAAAATTGATTGTTTTCTTCCCTTTTTACCCTTAATAATAATTGTTCTTGAAGATTGAGATAATACATAAATAAAATAAATATTCAATGAAGAAATATTATATCTTAAGACATAAATAAGGATAAAATAGTCAAATTATTTTTTTAAGGATGTGTAAAAGAGAAACACAACACATAATATGAGAGGTAGCAGTAATATTATAGTTTGATTCATATGGGGTGTGAACGAAATAATGACAACCGATGGAATAATTGCACAGGCGTGCATCAAAGTTTCCACAAATTTCGTCGAACTCATAATTAGGTCAAATAATGTTGTTTCATAATTAGTAATCTTCTTTTGTTTTTAATTTTTTACCCTTAATTTTCAGATAGACCACCCATTCTGGCTTCAGATTATCTTACTCTTCTCGTCTTGTATGGCCTTTTATTAGGGCTGATATGCAACTAGTTTGGGACTTTTTGGGTTAAGAAAAGAAAACTTTGGAAATTATTGGTCGTATTTGTCAAATTTGTTTCGTACTCATGCGAAGCATCATGTACCCAAGGTATGGGGAAGGGCCACATATCAAAGGAGTATGCTGCGCAGTAGATAGGATATGTACCCAGACAAAATAATTTGTGACTGAATTCATGGCTTGAACTCGACCTACAGATCACACGGCTCGAACCAAACCTATAGATCTGTGACCGGCCTGACCGAGCATCCTACATGCACGCAAGATCCGGGGAAAGCCACATCTCAAAAGAATATGGTGTAGACAGTACACTTTGTGTAGTCAAATTTGAGTAATAGGGACATAGAATTTGTGTACCTGTTAACAACAACGGAAGATTTTTGCAGAATTTGTTCCAATCAATTGCCCAAATTCGATTTCGTCTCTCCTGGAAACGACATTCTTGTTCACGAACTAAATACCTTTTTCTTTCTTTTACTTTGTTTGTATCTTTGTAGGGAGATTATCACAGGGTATTCTTCTCTGAAGAAGGGGAGCGTTGATTTATAGAGAGGAGAAGTTCTCAGAGAAAATAAAACTACCGTGAAAACTAACCCACGTTGATCCCCACGCTCCCCCTTACTTCTCAACGTGCGGTAGTTTTATTTTAGGAGTTAAACCTTCCCTAGGTAACTTCCCTTAATTATATCTCCTTAAAAAAAAGCCGGGTCAGTCCATATGGACGACCCGCGACCCAAATTCAATGTCCAACATCTTCCACTTCGCACATGATGGGCTAGACCCCAACACACGTAATTCACACTGGTAAATAGATCGTGCAACCTGTGAGCATTAAGAGCTACATTATATTCTTACACCTTTTAAGGTTGTTTAATAGCTCTACATAGAAATCCAATCACATGCGTAAAGGATTCACTACTACCACGAGGATCTTATTATTACTCACAATACCCAAGACATTGTTGGCTATTCTAGTACCTAGTTATCCGATCCCTCATCCTCGAAAAGAGGCGAACTCAACTTCATGTTTAACTTTGTATCCACAATTACACCCAATACCCTCATGGTAAGTGTAATGGTCGACCTATGAATACAGGTTAAATTACTAAATTTTAGTCGTCTTTCCTTTCTACTCGAATCTTTCCATTCCAAATCAACTGCCTTCCTAGACATGCACTGCATTGCCGAATCACTCATGGCTATAGAGATATGCTAAAGTAGAAACACTTATTGGCACGTCAAGAGACAATAAAAGGTCAAAGGGTATTCTTATAAAAGTTGATTTAACTTCTTTGGGATCTCACACAATGAAGAAGCAGGGATTCATTGTTCCATTATCCCATGATCGATAACACACGTGGTATGAAACACATGTTATGGTGTTCTTACCTTATATTTGCGCGTGTGTCTTATTCTTTTAATCATTCAACACCATACAGATTTTGGTCTAGACACCTCCAAATGTCTAACCTGAGTTTCTCACTTCAATAATCCTCAAACCATCATCTTAGAGAAACTTCCATCTGGCTTACAAAACAAGTCATAATCGAATTGTAAAATTCGTAAGTTTGATTAGTTGTCATGACCGAACTCTACAAGTGAATATAACCTCACATTATCCAAGGTTCTATAAGGTCTTATCTCTCCACGATTCTTAACGTAAGAGGCGATTGCTCGTGTGAGAGAGCCAATCTCGCGACTTGTTCGACACACTTTATCAACAAAATATTCATCACATGCATACGAGATATAAGCACAAATTCAAGAGTCAAATATTGATGAGTGTATTATAATACATAAGCCGTTTTACAATACATAAATATATTCATATACTTCGCAAACCTAGAGCCATAACATGTTTCTCAAACAGGTCTCTAGATATCGCCTTTGTAAAAGGATCGCTATCATGCTTCGCGTAGGAATGTACTGTAAATTTATCTCTACACTTGCTACCATGTCTCTTACAAAGTTATACTTGATGTCAATGTGTTTGGTCTTGCTGTGATACTTTGGATCTTTTGTATATGCAATAGCCGCTTGACTATCACAATATAGAGTCACGGGACCCTGAGAGTTCTTTGTAATATCCAAATGCTCAAAGAATCTCTTCAACCAAACAACTTCTTGTACTGTAGACGCACAAGCCACGAACTCAACTTCCATCGTTGAAAGGGTTGTACATGTTTGTTTCTTACTTTTCCATGATATAGCACCACCATTAAGTAAGAAAGCATAACCAGATGTTGATTTTTTATCATTCCGATCACCAGCCTAATCAGCATCTGTATATCCTCTCAAGTATAAATCATTTCCACTATAACATAGAGAATAATCTGCAGTTCCCTTCAGGTATCTGAAAATTCTCTTCACAGTTTGCAATGATCTCTTCCAGGATTGGATTGATACTTGCTAACCAGACCTACGACATAACAAATATTTGGGCGAGTACACATCATAACATACATCAAGCTCCCGATAGCATTGAATATGGAACTCGAGACATGTCTTCCTTTTTTATTTTCAGTCTTGGGACACATTTCAAGGCTTAAAGTTTCACCTCTCGCTATAGAAGTATCCATGTATTTGCAACCATTCATGTGAAAACGCTCCAAAATTTTCTTTATATAAGTTTCTTGAGATAGACTCAATAACTTTTTGGAATGGTCTCTTTGGATCTTAACTCCAAGGATATAGTCTTCCTCGCCCATATCTTTCATGTCAAATGACTTTGAAAGCCATGACTTGATAGTTTTCAAATACTCCAAATTATTTCTGGCCAATAAAATATCGTCCACATAAAGAGAAAGAATTACAAATATTCCATTGGACTTCTTCACATAAATGCAATGGTCCTTGATCATGGTGAAATCATATGAGATCACCTCCTTGTGAAATCTCAAATACCATTGCCTTGAAGATTGCTTCAGGCCATAAATAGATCTTTTCAATTTATAGACCTTTTTTTCTTAGTCTTTAACGATGAAGCCTACAGGTTATTCCATGTAGATATCTTCGTTTAGTTCTCCATTGAGAAAAGCTGTCTTTACGTCCATTTGATGTAATTCCAAATCCAAACGTGCAACAATAGCCAAAAGTAAGCGAATTGAGGTAAACTTCACAAATGGTGAAAATGTTTCCTCATAATCTATTCCAACTTCTTAAGTAAAGCCTTTTGCCACCAATCGTGCCTTGGATCTTTCTATTGACCCATCCGCTTTGTGTTTAACTTTGAGAACCCATTTGTTCCCAATGGCTCTACGCCCAGGCGAAAGATCAACTAGATCCCATACTTTGTTTGTTTTTATGGACTCTAATTCTTCTTTCATTGCTTTCATCCACTCATCTTTTCCAGGGCTCGATAATGCCTCAATCACAGACTTTGGCTCATCCATTTCTGTGGGAGACACCAAGAAAATATAATCTTCAATTTCATAAGTACGTTTGGGTATGTTTTTTCTGGCACTCTTTCGTAGTTGAAATTCAGGTTCGTCAGAAGGATTTTGGGATTAAGATTTCCCACTACCACTCCCACTCGGATCAAGAATAAGATCTTGATCAATTTGATTATCAACTATGTCAGAAGACACTTGCTGAATATCTGAGTTCAACATTTCATAAAGAGGCTCTCCATTCTTTACCTCGCCCTTCTTTGGAAAATCATTTTCCAAAAATGTGACATCTCACGATTCAATATCAGTAACACTTCCATCCTCTAAATCACCAATGAACACATACCCTTTGGAGTGTTTTGAATATATTATAAAGAAACATTTCTTGCCTTTTGGACCTAATTTACCAAACTTGCTAAAAGAATCTTTTACATATGCAGCATAACCCCAAGGTCGTAAATCCTTTAAGTTTAGTTTATGACCAGTCCATAGCTCATAAGGAGTGGAAGAAACTGATTTAGAAGGCACTTTGTTCAATATATAAGTTGCAGTCAATAACGCATCTCCCCAAAAGGAGATAGGTAAATTTGCCTACGCCATCATGGACCCTATCATGTCGAGTAGTGTTCTATTCCTCCTTTCTGCTACACCATTTTGTTGAGGTGTGTATGGAATAGTTAACTGTCTGGTGATTCCCTTTCATTGCACAATCCTGCAAATTCTTTTGAAAGATATTCACGCCTTCTATCGGTTCTCAAGGTATTAATCCCTTTGTCTAATTAGTTCTCAACTTCATTCACATATTTCTTAAAGCATTCAAGTGCTTCAGATTTATGAGAGATCAAATAGACATAACCAAAGCATCTGAAATCATCAATGAACTGTGACGACCCGACCGGTCGTCTTAAGAATTTATGTCCCGATCCCCTATTAACTACTTCCCCTAAGTTCATTTCTACGATTTCAGTTTGCCAGGACGTTCGGTGTTGGGTTTTGGAGGTTTTTGGGACACTTAGTTCCTAAATGAGAGCTTAAGTGTTGAAAAGTGGTACATAGTCGGAACAATATGAAGACGACCTCGGAATGGAAATCTGATGGTTTCCTTAGCTCCTTTACGTGATTTCGAGGTTGGGAGCGTGTTCAGAATGTATTTTGGAAGTCCGTAGCTCATCTATGCTTGAAATACCGAAGTTTGAATTTTTGAAGTTTCTGGTCCGATAGTGAGATTTTGATCCGAGATTAAGGGGCTGGGCTATTAGTTGGAAACCGCAGAAGCGGTATATACTTCGCAGAAGCGAAATCCGCAGGTGTGGTATCAGACCGCAGAAGCGGAACCTGGAAAAAAGGAAAAAGTCACAGAAGCGGCACTTGGTCCGCAGAAGCGGAAATCACTGTTATGAAATATGTATTTGGAGGGTTTAGTTTCAAAAGTTGGAAAAATCAAATTTGAGCTCGGGAGAGGGCGATTATGAGTGGGTTTTGAAGAGGAGTTCATTGGGTAACGTTTCTCTAATCCCTTCTAGTCATATTCCATCATTATGTAGTTAAATCCATCATTTAAATTCGAATTGAGGACCAAAAATTGGGAAAATTGGAAGAAACTTTATAGACTAAATTGTTGAGTTTTGAGTGGGTGTTTGACCTCCGATTTGGGAGATTTTTATATGCTTAGACTCGTGAGAGTACGAGAGTTCTGAAAATGTGAAAATTATTCGATTCCGAGTCGTTGGATTGAAGGGCATTTTGGTTATTTTACCTAATTTCACGCCTTAACTTTAAATTAAATAGTAGAATCAGTTGTTTGCGATGTTATTTACGATATGTAATTGAATTTGATAGATTTGGGTCATTTAGAGTCGGATACTCGTGGCAAAGGCGTGGTTTCTAGTTGATTTTGTACCGGTTCAAGGTAAGTGGCTTGTCTAACCTTGTGTGGGGGACCTCTTCCCCTTAGGACATGATACTTGATATTTGAAATCCTCGTACGTAAGGTGACGAGCGCGTACTTGAGCTAATTGTTGGAAATCCGTTTTTACTTGAAGTATTTAAATTGAGTTTTTTTTCTTGCTTATATGTTTATTTTGAATTGCAAGTTTATCCTATGCTAGTTTACAGAAGCATGTTTATTTGACTTATTTGCTCAAGTGCTTAAACTGTCTTGATTGTATTACGTGAAGCATGTTAGGCTAGGATTTTCTATTACTTGTTCTGAGTTAGCATTTTATCCTAATGTGTTGGGCTGTTATTGTGTGTTTTAAACTGGGACTACGGGACGACATCCCGAGAGATCCCCCTATACTTGTTACGTTCTGGACTGAGGTGCGGGATACCAAGATATCCCCTGGCACATGTAAGTGTAAGTTTTGAGGATACCAAGAGATCTTCGGGATACCAAGAGATCCCTCGTGTATATGATGAGGATACCAAGAGATCCTCGGGATACCAAGAGATCCCTCGTGTATATGATGAGGATACCAAGAGATCCTCGGGATACCAAGAGATCCCTCGTGTATATTTTGAGGATACCAAGAGATCCTCGGGATATCAAGAGATCCCCGGCTATTATTTCCCGTTGTGAGTAGTATTCCTTATATTGTTTTGTTTCTGCTTCCTATTACTGCTTCCCTTATTTATCCTGTTCAGATTCTCGTTGTAGACTTTATCTATACTATTTTTCCTTATCTTATCATATATTATGTTTATCTCAGTAGGGCTTTGACCTTCCTCGTCACTATCCAACCGAGGTTAGGCTTGGCACTTACTGAGTACCGCTGTGGTGTACTCATGCCCTTTCTGCGCATGTTTTTCATGTGCAGATCCAGGTAGCTCTGCCCAGGCGTATCATTCTCGAGGCGGAGAGATCTAGAAGAGATTTTGAGGTACATCTACCGCGTCCGCAGACCTGGAGTCTCTTTCTTATTCTAGCTTTAGCAGTTAGCTTTCTCCTTTTCGTACTGTTCGTTTTAGACATTCTGGAGTTAGAGCTATGTATTTACTTTCCGTTAGCCTGTGTTCCCGAGAGTTTTCGGATTTTGGGGTGATGTTGTAGACTTCCGCATTATTGAGTAATATATGCCGAGCGGCATCTTTTATAAAGTTTTCTTTTAATTGTTCATTTTTAAATAATTTATTCCGCAAGTTATGTTGTTGTTCCGCAAATATTAGGCTTACCTAGTTATAGGAACTAGGTGCCATCACGACATGTTCACGGAGGGCGAACTGGGGTCGTGACATGAACGTAATGAAATATAAAGCACCAGACCTAGCCCTCACATTCATTGGAGCACAAATATCAGAATGGATTAATTACAATGGGAAATCAGCTCTCTTAGCCTTTCCAAATGGTTTACGTGTAATCTTTCCTGCAAGACAATTTTCACAAGTTGGCATTTCAATTTTAGAGAAAGGACCAATATGTCCTTCCTTATCCAATCTACTCATTCGATCCTGCCCTATGTGACCTAATCTTGCATTCCATGTAATAACATCAACATCATTATTACTAGAATAACATGCTATAACACAACGGTCAACATAATAGTTATACGTAGAAGGATTGCAATATAACACAATAAAACCATCATAACGATGTCCAAAACTATAAAAAACATTGTCTTGAGTAATTGTAAGACCATTGCGACTAAAGTTCAAATTGAAATCTAAATCTAGAAGAACAAACACAGATACTAAGTTTCGTCAAATCTTTGGAACATATAGAACGTCATGCAACATCAAAGATCGGCCACCACGCATGTCCATTCTGCAAATGCCTATTCCTTTGACTTCAAGATTAGCCTTATTTCCCAAATATACATGCTTTGATCCAGGTGGAACTCGACGAAACTCTATAAACGCTTTTCTATCGCGGCTCACATGGTCGGTGGCCCCTGAGTCTACAATCCACACAGGATAAGATTCAGTTAGTAAAATAGTGCTAGAAACATATATAACACTAAGAGATGCGTTTTGAAATGCTACCTTTTTCGGCTCAGTGCACTCACAAGCAAAATGCCCTGGAACTTGGCAATTGTAACACTTCTTCTTGCTCTTGTCTTTCTTCTTGTAGAACCGTTTTCCTTTCTTGGATTTGTCTTGTTTCTTTTCTTGGAGGGTCCTTCTCCAGTCTCCTTACCCTTTCCGTCATTTTTCCAGTTTCTCTTGCGCTTGAAGCTTGATCTCTTTATACCACTTGATTCTGCCACAAAGGCATTAGGTACAGCTTTTGCAGCACCAAGTCGCTCGTCTTCAACCTCAACATGACGGACAATATTAGCAAAAGTTTTGATGCTATCATTGTGGGTCAAGTTAACCTTCAAATGTTCCCAATTATTGGGAAGAGGCCGAATCATAGCCTGAACCTGCTGCTCATCAGAGAGAACATGGCCAGCACTTTTGAGTTGAGCAATTATATTTTACATCACCTTTAGATGTTGCTTGACACTGTGATCATAATGCTTTTTGTACGTGTCAAACTTGATTGTCAGCTATCGAAGGCGAGTCACAGTCGTACCCCCATATGCCTCTCTTAAATGTGCCCACATGGCTTGAGCAATAGGATATTGCTCACATTCGTGGATGAGATCATCAGCAAGTGAACTTACAATAATTTCACGTGCAGTGAAATCTTTCTTTTTCCAAACATTGTAAGTTTCTAGATCCCTCCTGTGTTGGGCAGTGTTACCCTCCTCTGGGTGACTCATAACATGGTTAATACTTTCAAGAGCATCTTGATCTTCGAGTACATACCACATCTTATGACTCCAAATATTGTAATTTTCACCATTCAGTTTGTCACCCTTGTTCAAGTCAGCAATGATACTTTTCGATGCCATGTCTGTTATTAGAGACAATATTATAAGTTTAACTCATCAATATATACTTCAGTTAATTTATGTATGTGATTACACACTCAAAAAAATTAGTTATTATATTAATTCTACATTTAGTATAGAATCGAATGGTCACTACGTTTTCATTCATCATCTATATCTAAATATTTTTAATTAATATTAAGATCACTTCTTAGTGTGTACATATTTTAAGCCTCAATCCATTACAAAAGGATATAATAAACAATGTATGTAACTAATGAGAAAAAAATATAATATAAATTTCATTAAAATAAAACACATAAGAACAATTTACATATTTGCTAGGACATCCATATACCAATCGAACACTAACTCTTGCTCATATACGCTAAAAGGTGCACTAGGCCAAATATTATGATAAATCTCAGTTAAAATTTCACCCAAGGCTCTCGAAGAGAGTCCGCTAAAATAGCTAATGCTTCCCAATAAGTAATTTCTACATAATTAGCCAATTCAGCTCTTTTTATCATAAAAAGGTGTACATGTTCAGGAACGGAAACATCAGGGCCCATTTTAAATTCCTTAAACTCCCTAAATTTCTTTTCTCTTTCCCTTTGTTCAGCCCTTCGATCCCTTAACTAATTTTGTCTCGCCCTTGGGATATTTCTAATGACTTCAGGCTCCGAGTCTGAATCATGATAGAAATAAGTCCTGCGACGATGTACC
This sequence comes from Nicotiana glauca, assembly GCA_026770625.1. Taxonomy (NCBI): domain Eukaryota; kingdom Viridiplantae; phylum Streptophyta; class Magnoliopsida; order Solanales; family Solanaceae; genus Nicotiana; species Nicotiana glauca. The sequence continues at coordinate 73,984 of MU682209.1, read as the reverse complement.
CTTCTAAGTTGTCCCCTTCCTTGACTTCGAGAACTCCCACTTGGAATAATTCGAACTTGTCTCTGTTCAGCCATATCTGAAATAGGACCAAGGAAACAATAAAAATGGCTACAACCATCCAATGTGACAACATATATCACAATTACTTGTAGAAGTATATCAATATAAGGGAGCCTGATTTCTAGCAATCACATGATATCATGAATAAACAAGTGTGATAAAGACCTTGACTTAGTGAAACTAAAATTGTGTTGGTCCACAACCACCATTTTCCAATTTCAACAAGTAATAATATATATTGAGAACAGAATGCTTATGAACCAACATTCCAGAACAGAATAACCTCACTTTTGAGTCTTGTATCTCGCTCCTCACATGAAAACAAATGGGCACATATATATATTTGTCAAAATCTCCACATACACCTTGTCTATCAAACATGATAGAAGCTAGAGTCAAGGCAGTGATCTATAGAGAAACAATTGTACATATTGAAAAATAAAATGAGTTTTAAAAGTGTAACAACCCATTAGAATTGCTGATTGCACTTCACTATACCATCCACCGTTCTTTGCAAACTTAAATGTTGTTTACTGTATCATCTTGTAATAGATACAAGGGAGTTAAAAATAATTATAAAATAAAATTCACAACAGGAGAAGATATAGTTCACATAGATAACCTTAGCCCATTGAAAATCTTTATCTTTATCTACTAGAATTGAAAGCACATAACATTATTTGCCTATTCCTTCAAAACTCTTGGCCATTGTAAAGCCACATCCTCCAGAAGAAATATAATATTTGTTTCAAAGTGCCAATCACTATTCTTGTTAAAACCAAATTTAATATAGTTTGTTTCAAATAATAGTACTTAACAGATGTCAAATACATAATTATTTTCATATTCTAACAACGTCTAATTTTCAATTAAAGTCATAAAATTAAATCTTTTCAATAAGTTTTTGCCTCTCAGGTTTAACGAAGAAAACCCAACTGATCAGGAGACATCATAGATGCTTTGAATTAACGACAAACTCAACTTTTCACACAAATTGCAAACACCATGTCCTTTCGAACTCAATGGTGTAACAGAAATTAACACAGATTAAATTCTAACAGTGTAGTCATATCAAGAGAATACACAGCGATGGCTCTGATACCATTATAGTCAAATTTGAGTAACAGGGACATAAATTTTGTGTACCTGTTAACAACAGCGGAAGATTTTTGCAAAATCTGTTCCAATCAATTGCAGAAATCCGATTTCGTCTCTCCTGGAAACGAAATTCTTGTTCACGAACTAAATATTTTTTTCTTTCTTTTACTGTGTTTGTATCTTTGTAGGGAGATTATCACAGAGTATTCTTCTCTGAAGAAAGGGAGCGTTGATTTATAGAGAGGAGAAGTTCTCAGAGAAAATAAAACTACCGTGAAAACTGACCCATGTTGATCCCCACGTTCCCCGTTACTTCTCAACGTACGGTAGTTTTATTTTAGGAGTTAAACCTTCCCTAGGTAACTTTTCTTAATTATATCTCATTTAAAAAAACAGGCCGGGTCAGTCCATATGGGCGACCCGCGACCCAAATTCAATATCCAACACTTTAGCGTAATATTTTGTGACTGATTACACGATTCGAACTCGATAATTTTACCATTGGTCCAACGTGCCCCTTCTTTTATACTTGCCAATAAAGTGTCCAAAATAAATAAACAGGCGAATGAAAATGGAACGAGATTAAAGGAGCAGTATATCATTTCAAAGATAAAAACGGGGAGCAAAAAGGACAGCATCATGCTGTTCTTTCAACCCCACTTACTAAAAAAATATGCATAAATAGAGTGAGGAAGAATCTAGCAACGAAAATAATAAAGGATAATTATCTTGTCGAATGATAGCCTAGTACACCAAACCGAAGCCTTCATCTTTGAACCTCAAATGCTTAATATTAAACCTCTTTCACATTTACCAATATCTTATATGTTTAACAATCAAGAGCACTGTGCATTATTGACTTGAAGAATTAATTTCAAATGACTGTTTCCCTAGCAAATGCACCAATATAACTGCTAGGAAAATGGAAAAAACGATAAATGAAATTCAAGACAAGCTAGAAAGCTTGGAACGTGGGTTAGCAAGACATTTTAATTTGTTCTATTGTCATAATCCTAAGTCTATCATTAGCTAAGATTTAGCTATGCAAGTAGTTTATGATTAATGATGCTCTCTATATATAAGGTTAATGCTATAGGCTAATACCACGATATTAATTAGGGGTAATTATGACATAACAAATAGGATTCCAATCATAGCTTGATTAGATCACTTTATACACGTACCGTGAAAGAATCCCAAAAAAGAATTCGGAGTTTGGCATGGTACTAAAGCCAGTCAAATTGCATATATAGTATAATACAACAGGGTTATTTTCTAGGCATATATTATATATACATTCTTAGTGGATTTTTCAATTGTCCCAAGTAGATCCATAGCTGATTATTCAAAATGTTGATAGCTCACATAATTATCTGACATGCTTTTTGCTATAATTCTTTTTAATCAGAATAGGAAGAAAGTCATCAGAAAGATTTGTGCATTCATTACCATAACAAAATAAGATGCAGAAATTTTTTTCTTACGTAGGACAGAAAATAGGTCCAACAAGATTTTCAGGTTGGGTTTACGTACTCTATACTTCAGATTTCACACAAAGCCAAGCCCTCTGATTATCTGCTGGATCCTTTCACATCTAGAGCTATTCCCAGAAACTTACTTTGTTTTCCACTACCCGGTTAGGCATATGGCTGGATCCTTTTAGATTCAGAGCTGTTTACATGAGCATATTTATAATCTCACTTAATGGGGTCTGGGGAGTGTAGTGTGTACGCAAACCTTACCCCTACCATGGGGTAGAGAGACTGTTTTCAAATAGAAACCCGACATCCTTCCCACCTTGCTCTTGGGGAGACTCGAACTCACAACCTCTTGGTTGGAAGTAGAGGTTACTTACCATGAACAACCCCTCTTGTCATTATTATTAAACAACAACCAGATAATAAGAACACTGAAGCAAAAGAAACAACCGATAGTAAATACAAGATAATCACGTTCAATATCACAAGATAATCAGAGCAAAGCTAAAAATACAATAATAAGAAGTGAAAGAGTTCACTTCCCGGCATCACCAATGTAAATTTCTCTTTTACACAGTAAACGTTCTGTCACCATCCTTGATAGAGTAAGATATTGTTGTTTCAAGAAAATACACCATTAATTTTAGTTCTTGTTTTTCTCGGTTACTTTCAACTGGTCGCCCACGAATTTTGAGACCACGGTTCAATGATAAACCCATAAGTATGAACCAACTGGTAAAGCTGGTATAATAGTAACACTACATGAGCACTCAACTAGTAAATACCTTTGTACATCAAAAAATAGGGGTCAATCACAGGTCCACAACCATTCTTACCGTGAAAATATTCACATCACAAAATTTGGGTTCCTAAATATCTCAATAGATCACAGGATGCGTTCAAAGGATCACAAAGATTAACCCCCACAAAAACCAGAGACTTGACTGTATACAGATTCAGGTCTGATCAAGGCAAATTCTTTTTCAAGAACTCTACTGTTCACGATACATCCTCTCACACTAATGAAAACTTTCTGAACAGCCGTATTTGAACCACTGAACATATTCAGTATCGGGAAGTTGCCTCTCAACTCAAGGTCCGGAGAAGTGATTGCTTCATTTCTGGCACCTGATGCAAGTTAGTTGTAATATAGGTGATTGCAACATCACAAATTAGTGTTCCGCGAAAATGATGGTAGTGGCATGGCCTCCTGTGGACGAAGGATTACAAGCACACCAAACATCCCCAGCATAGGGAGCACGAGAAACCACTTCAATAGCTTATAATAATACATATGGAATGTTAGAGAGAAATCATCGGAGAAATATAGCCCGTTCTTGTCAACCATCTCCAACAATACAGTCCCAGCAGTCCTCACACTAACAGTTGGAAGCATAATACGATGTTTTCCAGGACGGTCGAATATCTTATTTTGCTTGATAGTTCGTTCCCCTTGGTAATTACCAGGAACTAACAAGCTCACCTGTGCCACATTGAAGAATTAAGAAATAACTGATGAGATTTTAATAGTATGCGAGATAGACCAAGTACGTCAAAGCTTTTTACCGTGACATTATAAGGACCTTGAGACCCAGATGGGTATCTGTATTTATCAACAATTTCTATTTCAACCCAGAAGCTCTTGCCTTCTTCATCACGGAAAGCTCTTGAAGATGGAGATGCATGGATCCCCTCACGATCATTACGGTAAGCAGCATTGTTTCTTTCTTGGTTAGGAGATCTCCAAGCCTGGTGTGCATAACGTGTTAATAAGCAGAGAACACGAATACTTAAGCAAAAACCGACTGAATTTCAACTTACTTTGAGGGGATGATGTGGAGCAGGCGTGGAGAAACAGAAGACATTACCATTCATGGTTGTTACAATAAGATCAAGGTCATCTCCGCCATCAACATTGTCAGCCAAGACCATGCTGTATCTGTGACGAACAGAAAACATATTAGCTGCTCAAAGACAAGTTTCTGCTTAAAATTCAAACAAAAAAATAAAATTAAATAATAATAATGTATGGGTGTCTTACGAAGTTTCACCAATATCTACAACATCAGCACATGATGTTGGTCCGTCTATGAGATACAAATAACCATCAAATGACGTCGTGACAATGGTAAGCCCTTTTTTCTTCTCCCCACGTTTGCTCAAATCAACAAGAAGAACTCGATTCATCACTCTACCATGAGTCCTATAAGGATATGGACGTACAAATGAACCATCCTTGCCACTCAGAACATATATATTCCCTGAAAGTGTTGGGACAACAACATCTGTATGGCCATCTCCATCCACATCACCAATGGTAGGTCCCTGAGAAACTAGGCTCTTGAGATGGTTTTCCCAAATTTCTGTGCCCTGTGCAGTCCAAGCAGCAACATTTCCATGTGAATCTGTGGTAACTAGTTCAATCTGGCCATCGTCATTGATATCAGCTGCAACTACTGCTCCTTGGATTTCAGCCATTTTGAGAGGAAACTTGTCCCTCAATTTGCCTGATGTAGAAGGTCTTTAGTCTCCAAATGGTACAACAATAAGAACAATAATATCAACCAGAACAAGCTAAAGATTTGAGAGGATGACACAACAAAAAGGAATTACGAGGATAACACTTCATAACCTGACTTGCCACGTAGCGTGGCACGTCTACGGCCGTCCAAGAGGAGAGGTCAACAGACTGATGATTGCACAGTTAATTAATATTTGGTGTATGTTTGACTATGAGAAACCCCAAACCTTATTTGGTCATTATATGCGACTCCAAACTTAATCGAAAAGGAATATAGCAGGCAGTTACATTCTAAGATGACACAAAGCATTACAAATACCATGAAAGGACATGTTATTAAACCAACAATCCAACATGTCTCTCAAGAAGGGCAGTAATTCCAGATCACATAGGAAAGAACCGTCATAATTTCATCTGAATTATTTAGTATTAAAACGAAATGGACAAAATAAAGGAAACATAGGATTAGGGGTGTCAAATTTAGCCCAGGAAAGTATAACCCGCCCAACCACCCAAACTTGGACGCTTTGGTTGTGAATATGTTCATTAGTGGGCCTATGCCAAAATTATCGAAAAGCTTGGGCCAGTTTTGGGCTGCATTTGTAGTCGAAATTGATCCATAAGAGCACTTATAAAAGCATAAAAAATAAATTTTTTGAGTTTAGCTTATTTGAAATAGACATGATATATAAGGAAAAACTTTTATTAGGTCGATTTCGTACTTAATTAAATTATAAAATAACAAACAAATGAGAAAAGCTTTTGAGTTGGACGAGTTGGTTATAACCCATTATTTAATCCAAATTAACCCGCTCATTAACATTTGGATTGCTTATAGCCCAACCGATTTATTGCTGCAACCCATTTTAACCTGGCTGCATTTAGTCCAACCCCGCCTATTTGACACCCCTAGCGCCCTAGCTGAAGCCAAATAATTTCAGGATACCGACTTAAGCCAGACATCAGCAACACAATTAAAAATTAAGCAACAAGGAAGAAAAGAGCTCAACAGAGGATTACCATTGTGATCCAACACATAAAACAAGCCATAAGAGGTCCCAACTAGAATGTCCAATTTTCCATCACCATCCAAATCAATCACAGTAGGAGGAGAGTAGATATAGCCACGGAAGTTCCCATTGTCAGTACTTAGGTCCAGCTGTGCAGTCCATTTAACTTGCTTGGTTTCTAGATTAAAAACAACAATACCACCAGCGACATATTTTTCTATGTCAATGTCTCCAAGTTCCTTCAAACGCTCCTGATTGTTGTAGTACCTATAAATTTAGGATCAATAATTTTTTTGTGGGTGCACAATTGACTTCCAAAAGTTTAATCAGCTGTCTAATACTAAAAGAGACCTTAAATGGAGGAAAGTAAAGGGGATCTACTTGATAAAGAAAAAAGGAGGAGATTGTAGTCATTTAAAAATATATATGCTCATACAGCAATCCACATCAAGAAGTTCAAAGCTAAGCTCCTATCAAAAAGATAGACCTCAGATAAATAGCATTTAATTAAAAGATCTTGACTCGGACAATTGCAACTCCTATATTTGTTTGGCAGTAGTGTTATGAGAACTGAAATGTATAATACAAGCTATCAATATAACCAAGCTGAAGTTTTAGCTCAACACCACATACCCAAGTAAACATCCTTTTCTGGAAGGAGTAGTCATTATCCAATCAACAAGAAGCTCACTTCAAGATTACACAATGCAGTCTAATTTCCATTTAATAGCAGCAACAAATGTCCAAAAAGAGGGGGGGGGGGGGGGGGGCGAGCAATTAACAGGGCACAGATAAGAGGAAGCTTGATGTCTCACCCCCAAAATTGCTCTGCAAGTCTTAAATAGCAACAACAACAACAACTACCAAGTATAGTCCCACAGGGTGGGGTCTGGGGAGGGTAATATAAGCGCAGGCCTTACCCCTACCCGATATACCATATAAGGAAAGTTCAATGACTTCAATATAGGAGTAAAGAAATCAGCCGAGACTTCAGTCAGAAACCGAGAAACAAGGAAACAATGTAAAACCAAAATAGCACCATACTGAAAAAACTTACTCATGGTCAAAGAAGTAGGATACTGCAACAATCATCTCTGACACCCCATCACTGTCAATGTCAGCAATGACCTAATAGAAGCAACAGCATAAACTAATATGTGTTACCTGACACTTAAAGACAATGAAGTATCAAATAAGCTGTTTTGTCCGAGAGACTTACAGGAGTACATAAAACATGAGCATCAATATGAACATAATTCTCCAACTTCTCGTGCTCTGCTTCCTCAAAATCTTCACCCATCCATTCTTTTTCATCATCGTCAAGGTAATCATCATAGTCATAATCATAATCTTCAGGCAGCTCCTCATTATCTCGGAATAACTCAAAAGATGAATCAGCATCCGCTGCCAGACCTTCTTCATTTACTACAGTTGCAGCTCTAACATCTTCGGATCTGGAACCACTTTCCTCCGATCTTCTCGAGATATCATCTTCAAGAAGCCTTCTCCCCTTACTTGTTCCATTCTCCAAATTGCTGAGTTTCTCATTATCAGAACTCAGAGTAATGCTGCTCTTGTTATTCATTTTAACTTCTGCACCAGCTAGACTATCATTCTTCCCCTTTTGGTCCTCTAAATTAGATGCATTTGATGTGTTAGGTGAAACTTCTGATGGCAAAGATATTGAAGCATTAGATGTATCATGGTTGACTTCTGTTTGAATAGAATGCATTTCTGTGTTAACTTCTGATGCAGTGGACTTTGAATGGTTGCCTCCATGAGTAGATGCATTGTGACCTAAAAGAGTTCGAATTAAAGAAATGATTTAAGATAAAATGCAATTGATGAAGGTCAATATATAGCATTCCACTTCTAAAAGAAAGAGGTTATCCTGAGAGCATAACATCACCAAATAAGTAAAAACAAAAACAAATAAGAGCATCTCCCCTGATATATTGAGATAATTATTTAGGGAAAATAGTTTTTCACTTTTTCCCCACTGGCAAGTCAAATCTATGTGAAAAAAGCTAAGAGCGGCAAGATAGGATTAAGTGCACCAATACTGAGTAAAATATAGACAAAGGTATCAAATTACAACAGAAATATTTGAGTAAGACCCTAATTCAGTACTGTAAAATCAAGAATATATAGCACCAATCTATTCTGGACCTGAGTAACAAAAGAGTGAACTTATAGAACATAAGAAAAATTTCCAACTCATGGCTCAGTAGATGTATAACAAGTGTCACATCACATTTTAAAAACTACCTATTCTGAGCTAGCTTGGTAGCATAACATAAACAAGCAGGAATTACTAAGAGGAAACAAAGTGACTGTGAAAAGCGAATGTAAGAGGAAATACACACGGGCTATGGAGTCCTTGACAGCCTCCTGTATGAGTTGGTTATCATGGACGTCTGGATGAAAACGGTCTACTGGGTCCAGATTCAAACCCACATGCCAATCTTTTTTAACTCTCAGCCGAGGAATCTCCAATTTATCAGACATCAAGTATCCAGAGACCCTATGTAAATCTAACAAGGTCATGCTAAATACAGAAAGATGCCTCAACTACGGGAGAAAAGTTAGAAAATATGCTGTACTCCTACCTGAAAAAGAGCACTTCGCCATTGTAAGTGGCCAAACCTATCTCCCTCACCCCATCCTTGTCAATGTCGTATAGAAAAGGAGTGGAATGAACAGTTGATTGATGGAAAGCTGGCCAACCTGACAATGTGAAATTATAAAATTAGTAGAAATGACATACAACTTAGATATAACCTGCTCAAACCTCATTATTATTCATATAGATCATCTCAGCGTTTTGGATAGCGTGCGACAACAAATAGCGACGAGAGCCCGCTTCACTGGGGCGAGAGGCGGGCGGCGAAGCGCTCGCCTTTTTGATGTGAAGCGACAATTTATACAAAAACATAAAATATTATATACATATAACTAAAAACTCAATAATTGAAAAAACAGAGCAACAAATAAAATAAAGCTACTGCCTCTGCTCGATTTTGAAAAACAGAGCAACAAAAAAAAAAAAAAAAGCTACTGCCTCTGCTTGATTTTGAAAAACAGATCAACAAAAAAAATAAAGCTACTGAAGAAAGAAAAACAGAGCTGGGCTGAAAGAGAAAGAAGAAAGAAGAAAAAAAGAATAAAGAAGGACTGGAGAAGAAGGGGTTGACCAGAAGAAGAAGAAAGTAGAAGAAGAAAGGAGAAGAAAAGAAAAGAAAGAAACATACCTGGTGAAGAAGGGGTCGCTGATGGCTGACAATGGAAGAAAAAGAAGAAGATGTGAACTCAAGCCCTAATTTTGTCGCTGAAGGAGAACTGGAGAAGAACGGGTTGCTGCTCGTGAGAACTGATTTCACCCAAGCCCTAATTTTGTTGTTTTAGTATAAACCGATGCCTTTTCTTGCGTTATTTTCAAATAGCGACGCCTCAAGTCTCGCATCGCAGCGCCTCTCGCTACAAAGGCAGAGGCGCTCACTCTTCTTCTTCGCAACGCAACAGCCCAGAAATGGAGACATTGTCTTGCCTCGCGTCGCTACACGCTTTTAGCATTGTAGTGAGCGCTATTTATAACACTGGATCATCTCTTCATATAGTTTTGTTGTTTCATAGTCTATAAATTTAAATCTTTTTCATTATATACCAGCACGATGTGAGGTCTTCTGTAGGCAATCAAATAAGTTTGCATTTATTCTTATAACTAGTTTTCCACAAATCATACCTGGAACTTTATCTCCATCAGAACCTTCCAGAACTTCCAAGTAATGAACAAAAGAGGGAACTACCACCTCAAGCTTTCCATCACTGAATTAAAATTCAGAAACGTAACCAAAATGAACAAATCTAGGAAAAAGAGTTCGTACCATCTTGGTACCTTTTAATCAAAATCTTACCTTATCAAAAAAGAGAATCTAGGAAAAAGAGAACAATAAAATGATACTCCTCAACTAAACTGAGCAACTTCATGTTTATGTTAACGCATAGCTAAGATTGTTGTTGCTTTTTCGCAGAGATTAAATAGTCATTCAACTTTTCACAGCTACCCATTTTCATCAACAAACTTATGCTAGGACATATGTTACCTATTTTGTTAGTCATAAAGAAATAACTCCTTCCATGTCAGTCATCTTTTTTTTTCTCTTGCTATTGTTTTCTTGATAATATTTCGCCGAAGTACCATCACAGAAACAAGTAGTCTGCGACAGTAAACTACTCACAACATTCATCCTAAACCACTCATCACGCACACGAGCAGTGTAAAAGCAAACACATTACCATTTACCAACCAGAAGAAAGAAGCTTTTATCACGTTACCTGTTAATATCAGCAATCAAAGGCGATGCATATACGCTAGAACTAACTTCTGTCTGCCATCTTAGCTCCAAATGCTGAGGGCATTGTGTATTCAACAATTCATCCTCATCTCTGCCAGCAACAAGCACCAAAAGCAATATTAAAATCTATTCAGTTTTTATCCATAGTGTATCAGCCGTTGAAACTCAGAGAAATATGTTTCAATGGTATTTTCTTCTGTCACATTTTATTTTAGTATTCCGGCCAGCTTGCGCGCAATTGATTCCACGGGATATGTACTACCTCACATTAGCACATGTACCAGATAATTCTATCTACCAAGATATTTGTCTCCGTTGGGATTTGAACATGAAACCTTGCGGTTCCCGTCGTCAAAGTTTAACTAGACAAGGAGTTTAACATGTTAATTTAACTTATATACTCCCTCCGTCTCAATCTCAATTTATATGACATTGTTTGATGCGGCACAAAGTTTAAAATATTTCTTCTGACTTAGAGTATCATAAATTAGTGGTAACAGAACAAAGTATTAAGAGGTTCATGCAAAGTCAAAATCAATTAAACAGCTGGAAATGGAAATTTGAATGGAACACATACAAATTGGGGTAAGTGAGGGAATCATCAGTGGCTTCTCGTTCTCGAAATTTGTTCTTTTTCGTGTCCTCACTTTGCAGAGAACGGAAATTCGAAGACAGCAGAAGAAAACAGAGTACAAAAACCCTAGTTTTCATTGAGATCGTTTTATTTCACCGGTGAGGTTTAGTAATCTAAAGAACATTTCATATTGCAGAACAAGTGAAGTCTGACGAAATTTGATACTGGACTTTGCTATTCCGTTAAGCTCCGGGCAGAAAGATTACCCCTTAATTTTAAGCATATTTACTGTTTTGAATAAGATAGTACCTTTTCCCGTCAACAAAAATATGGGATAATCACAATTTTTTTTATTTTTTTGCGCCGCCCTAAAAAAGTTAGCCAGCAAAGGTATATGTTTTATATATATATATATATATATATATATATATATCAACAACAACCCATAACTCAGTATAATCTCACTTAATGAGGTCTGGAGAGAGTAGTGTGTGCGCAAATCTTACCCCTACCTTAGGTAGAGAGACTCTTTCCAAATAGCCCTCCGACATCCTTCCCTCCAAGAACTTCCCACCTTATATATACATATACATATGTATATGTATAACTTATACTATAAATTTGAATATTTAGGCTAGCCCTCGTAATTATTTTTTATTGAAAAGCCAAAAATGAAAAAAAACCTAAAAATGACTCTTGTTTTTTCTTTTTTCCCGACTCGGTATTCGGTACTTGCATCAATTTAGTCGGAAAATTTTACATTGGGGATAGAGCACTTCCTAGTAAAGACTAGAATTCCAAACCCTAATTAAGGATAAAGGAGTACTGGGATTCATATCTTTCCAAAATCGTTCATGCATGATACATTTAAAAGAAATCAAAAATTATTTATTGCTTGCTAAAATAATGGAATAAATCAAAATTTATTTATTGCTTGCTAAAACTAGTTTATAATGACAAAAAGTATTTATGAGTCGTCAGAGTAATATATTATTTGCTAAACAAGGCGTTTGCTTTAGAGTTAGTAAAAATTCTAGTATAATTTTGGTGCTATGCTTGAATACTCTCAGAAATTTCCAGCTCTATAGTACTCAATTTTTTAAGGGTTTTAAGGACTTTCCCAGTGTGACAATTCCTTCATAGCCATTTTAATATCTTTGATCTCTTTCAACATACTGCGTATACAAAATCCCAATGCATACAATGAAACAAGTGACTTTCCTTTTGGCTCCTCGTTCCCTTGGCTACTTAATATTCGATCAATCACTTCTAAGAAAAAACTTAATCCTCTTTCTCCTTTTTGATCATTCTGTTTAGTCAAATTACTTGACTTGGGGTATGTTGGTAATTTCCCCTCCTCAAGATCATTAAGTCTTTTCTCCTCTTGATCATTTTCTGGGAACAACTTGATCAAACTGCAGGGCTTATCAAGATATGTATTTAACGACGAAATTGCAGTTTCCTTCAAATGCTCCAATTCATCATTTATACATTCTTGGAGCTCTTTCCAATTATCAACACTACAGTGTTGAAAATCATGTGACATACTGTTGATATTATAGACCATGAAGTAAAATAAATCGGCTATTTTTGATAAAGAACCTTGGAGCTTCTTGTAGCAAGTTGCATTAAAAGGAAGAAACCAAAAATCAGGCTCTACTTCTGCATAATGAGAAATTTTTTGCAAATCCAGGATATGGGATTTTAATTTCCTCTGTTTTTTCATTAATCCCTGCAATTCTGGCTGCTCTTTTTGCACTATTTGGTTCATGCAATCTTTAAGAATATCCACAGTGATATACAATTGATTCTTTGCAAGATTGGCCGCTCGTTTAGGATTGAATAAGAACTGTATCATAGTGAAACAAGACAATCCAATAAAAGTTTCTGTTAGTCTGATGATGGCAAAGTCATTAGGAGGGCCATAGTTTTTTCGTCCTAAGATCATGACGGCTCCTAATAATGCTGAAATTCCACCCGATTGGCCATAAATCCGGCTATTTTTCAAAAAATTGCTGAAAATGATCCAAGGGAGAAGGGCTAAGAATTTTAAGTTATCGATGCCTTTGAAGATAGAGCAACCTAGGACTCCATAGGCTGATCCGAATGCAATTCCTTGTGCTTGAGCATTAGCAATTGTAAATGTTGCTATTTTGCCTTGTGCTAAGCTACTGGCTACTGTTAGGCCTGCCCAAAAACCATTTTCTTTGTCAAATAGTACGCCTAGCCACATAGCTAGGCCTAATGAAATAGAACATTTAAATGCAAAGACTAATGTTTCTTTTCTTATTGGTCTTTTTATCCAAATGTTATGACACAATCTTTTTGAATGAACCTCTGCATTAGGTTTGGAATCTTTGGGAAGTGATTGGGATGAATTAGTGAGCAGCATTTTTGCACAAGATAGAAAGAAAAATGTGGGGAGGCTTGTTTGAGTGGGAGGTATGGTGTCACTTTGGATCAAAGGGGATTCATTGGGAAAGTCCACTTTTGTTTCTTGATGAGTAGATTGGTCTGATTTTCGACAAATTTGCTCAGATATATGTTGTAGCGCGCCCTTTAACTCTTCGGTCACCAGGCCACTGGAAAATGAAGGACAAGATAGGGCGATTTCCATTCCTCTTATGGTTATTTCCATGTTTTGGAGTTCATTGTCTCCTGGAACATTGGAGCAACATTTGAAAAATCGCAGCCAAGGTGTTTCCCACATTAGACCTCCCTGCAAAAAGAAGCATAAAATAATGAATTACAGGTATTTTAGAGTGGATTTCTATACTTTTGAGAACATATTGTCACTTTAATTGGAGATTGAATATGTAACCTAGTGAGATACTATATATCAAAAGATACATACTCCATATTGGTCCAAGAAGTTTTGTTACCTTCAAAACTTTGGTGCTGTGGAAAAGCTTGGCTCCTGTTTGAGCATGGAGCTTGGCTCTGGATAATAGTTCAACTGCATTGAGATTGTCTTGGGAAATTATTGCCCTTGAATATATATCCACTCTCTCTTTTGAGTTTTCAGCATATAATTGGTGTAATTTTCTGACCTGAATTGATTTATAATACAAAAAAATAAAAAAAATAAGGCTTCAAGTTTCAACCATGCTTAAATACCAGTTCTTTTAATTTACGGCTTCATTAGAAATTAAGTGATTGAACCTAAAAGAACTCCAAAAGATTGAGACTTATGTATCAAACTAAATAATCAACAATTGCCTACAATTTCTGAACTTCCACGTTAAAGAAGGGAGTTGCATTACGCCCATATACACGAATAGGACATCAAGAAATAGTGTTTAACCTAAATATATATACTGCTAGTGTAAAATAAAAGAGAAGTATAGTGCAGTAAAACATACTATTTCGAACCTCAAAGTAAGCTAGCTTCGGATAAGGGAGCGACAAAGCAAGAAGAGAAGCAACGATTCCAAGGACTGTACTCCATGCAACACGAAGAGGGTGTACAACAACACTCGTATGCACTCCACCAATAACACCATCAGCAAACACAAGCACCAGCTGCCCCAAAGCAATCTTTTTGCACCTAAAATGTGTGCACTCTAACAGAGCCACCAACAAAGAAGTTAGCGCCAATGCCAGGGCGGAAGCGACCGGCGACAACCTATCCGACCCATTGGCTGCTATCCATATGCCAAGCATGGAAAGCGGCATGGTTTGAACTGTGGCGAGAATTGCATGCCAAGAGCCACTCAACGTGTCACCTAGTGTCGAGTCGCTTGTGATGAGAGTGGCTGTTACGTATGAAAACGCTGGAAATGCAGCTAATTTTCTTAACCATGGTGGTCCATAAAGAGAGGAGCAGCCAATTATACTATACGCCACAACGGTCCGAAGTGCAGAGTGCAACCTCATCCGCCACATAATGCGGTTGTGCTCCACCCCGGACACGGTGGTTGCGGCCACTGCCATATAACTGTTACTTAGTGAATTTTTTAGGGAATAGAGGAAATGAAGTTTGTTAAGAGATAAATGAATGGAAGAGGGTATTTGTAGGAGTAGAAAACGTGAATGATCAAATATGGAAATGAGATGAGGAAACGTGTTGAAATTGTAAGAACTAAGTCATGAGATGTTATCCATTGCTCCCTCTAGTCCACAATAAGTGACCAATTTACTTATGACATTTCTATTAAGAAAATACTAAATTCTATACAGAAATATCTAAACTACCCTTAATTATTCAACGTGAGGAGTAAGAAAACATTTTAGGAATATGCACATAAGGGTAATTTTGTAAAAATAAATTGAATTCTTTCTTGATTATATAAATAAACACTTATTTTGAACTAAATAAAAAGGCAGATTGATCACTTATTGTGGACTGGAGGGAGTTATTATTAAGGAATTATACTCTTGTAACACATTCATAGGAAATAAATATTAGTATAAGGATTAAGGGGTACCATTGTACTACGTAAGCATTTGCACTAGATCTCATACAATCTAGGCTTTTAAGAGCAAGCTTAGTGGATTTTCGTTATTCCGTGTTTCTCTTTTAAGTACTCTAACTTGCTATTTCTCCAGAGAACACCAGGCATAATTAATTACCTTTAGCTGGAAAGTTTACGTACCATGGAAATATTCTTTAATTTGTTAGATCCTTTTGTAATATATCTTTGATTATGGAAGGAAAATTCCTTCAAATTTATAAATTGTGCTCCCTCTTTTCAAAAAGAATGAACTTATTAATATTTGAGAGTCAAATAAGATTTTTCTACCTTATTCTTTACAAATAATTTTTAAATATTTTGAGTCGGTTAACTATTGTGACTTATTGTACTTTTAAAGTTATTTTGAAATATGTAAATTTTATTCCAAAAACTTAAATTTAATTTTGTTCAAATTCACACCGAAAAATAGTCAATTTGACTCTCGTACTCACAAAAGTTTCAAACAAATCTAAACGGAGGAAATATTACGAATATTTTATTTTGCTGTCCATATATAGTATTTATATTGATGCATTGACGTGGAAACAAGTTAATTCATATATTTTCATTTTAGTCATTCATTCTTAAAGTTAATTATAAATTGCTTATTTTGGTGCAAATATCCGGTGCTAATAAACTAATAAGCATTTCTATTATGTACGATACAAGCCCTATTAGATCATTTTGAGGTGCTGCCTAGAAAGGAATTATAGATGTAAAACGGAAAGGCATGTGTGTGTGTTAGTAATTTAGGATAAGTTGGGTTTAATAAGTCCTTTGCCTTTGCATTTGGCTCATTTCCTATTCGTTTCTGATGTATTCATATTAATTATAGATGTCATTCTCTTTCCTTTTTTTTTTTCTTTTTTCTTTTTTTAATTTAGACTAGAATCATTCTATGCATTAAATACTGATTCCTAAGTTACAAACGTTCTACAGTTTGATTTGCTTACCCTCCAAGTGATGAAATAATCGCTAGATAAGGCTTAAAAATTAAATAATGTAAGTAAAATGGACTTTTTCGGGTTAAACTTCAACAAATTCATGAAATGACAGAGAGGTGAAGTAAACACGCTATAATTGACCAAAACATTTGCTTAATATATCTTTTGAACTCGCATGCAAAAAATGAGCGTACGTCTCTTGTATTTTTTAATATTCCAAAATTGTAATATTTCCAGACGCACAAGAATTTTGAACGTGGTGAAGATATGAAGATCAAACATGCTGGATTGCAAGACGACAGGTTAGTTTTGTTAATCTATTATATCATAAATAATCAAGCCGCCTGTGGGATATGTTTAATACTAACAATAAATATACACTAAATTTGCATGAGATGTAAGCGTCCAACAACTTCGAGGGAGACGTTATTAAATAGTAGGAAACAACGTGGACTAATTTTTTGGCCCAGAAATGAATGGTAACTAAATTATTGGTCAAACATGCCCTCTCCCACACTAGAGGAACTAATTAAATACACAACAAATAGTATCCTGTCTAAGCAAAAAAAAAAAAAAAAAAGAAAACCCACA
The DNA here is from genome assembly GCA_026770625.1 of Nicotiana glauca. Classification (NCBI taxonomy): domain Eukaryota; kingdom Viridiplantae; phylum Streptophyta; class Magnoliopsida; order Solanales; family Solanaceae; genus Nicotiana; species Nicotiana glauca. Next base: position 56,899 of record MU682209.1, on the reverse strand, counting down.
AATTTCTAGATAAGTTATACAACTCTCAACATGAAAAAGTAGGTTAATATCTACAAAAGTACTACAGGCAAATAACAAGTAGGTTTGCCTTGTTACTAAAATTAAAGCGCAGTACTTCGGTTAAAAAGCCAAAAATTGAAAGCATTGTTAAAAAAAGAGAAACATCCTAACACAAGTCTCTAATAGGATAATAGTTATTCTAATATCTTCCACGTCTTTTTTCTGTTTTTTTTTTAAAAAAATTATCTTATCGTATCAATTGATGTCAACAAATCTTTGATTTTCCCCCGAAAAGTAATAAGACACTTCCAAAGAGGCAAGGTAAATGTCAATTAATTTTGCAAGTAGAAAAAGATAGGAATAATATCTTTATGTCTTTAAATTGAGGGAAATAAGAACACATGTAAGTAGTGTGGGTTTTCGAAATTAAAAACAAGAACGATTGTTCTATTCCTTCAACGAATTAGAAAAGAAACTTGTAAAGAGCTGGTGCTTATACATTGGAGTACTAAAATAAATTCGTCGTTGTATGAATAAATTCAACATAACTATATAGTAAATTGTCTTGGGGAAAAAACATTGAATTGCTTCGTGTTACTGTGAATTAATGACCTTCAAATTTGAGAAAATTCAGTATTGTAATATAGGTTAGTTTATATACAAAGTAAATTGAGGACCTATGTGGCAAAGCTAGAAAATTTTGTCCTTAACACATAGTCGGTTAGAGGCGGTTAGATCGATGTGGGACTTATAAATGCCCACTCACGTGTATTTCAGTAACTTAATTGAATGAGAATTACAGACATTCATCTTCTTCACCTTATCTCCTCTCATTTCTCTCTGTAAAGTCCTCACTCTGAATCAATCATATGTTATATTGTCGAGTGAATTCAGCTGATTTCATCATGGTATAGAGATTCAGGAAAAATTCAGAAGTCGGAACTCCGACGAAGCTGGGTTTCAGTCATCCATGGAGGAAACGAAGTTGCTTCTCTAGATCACAATCATCTATTGTTTCTACAACTCTCAAATGCTCTAAGACTCGTCCTAATACAACTCAAACTCACATGGACATAAAACTATACTCTGTGGAGTAGGGCGATGAAATTGGCACTCCGGGGAAAGAGTAAATTGTGGACAGAACTTGTGTGAAGAGTATGTACAGAGGAGAATTAGCAGAGCAATGGGAAAAATATAACGCGGTCGTGTTGTCATGGATTGGAGGTACTATATCGAGTGAATTGATGTCGAGTATCATCTATGCCTCTAATGCAAGAAAATTGTGGAATGATTTTCAGGAAAGGTTTGATCAATCAAATTTGACAAGGATTTATAAACTTTGGACAACTATCGCAACACTAAGGCAAGGTACTGAATTTGTTACTAGTTATTTCTCTAAAATGAAGGACTTGTGGGATGAATGAGATGTGTTGGTACCACTGTCTTCATGTGACCGTGAAGAATCTCGACCCTTAGTTGAACATCTGAGATCTCAACGTTTGTTACAATTCCTTATAGGGCTAAATGAAAGCTATAGCAACATAAGGAGTAATGTGTTAGCTAAAAGGTCTGTTGTGACTCTTAATGAATCCTATGCTATAGTCACTTAGGAAGAACAGAGGTCTTTAGGTGTTGTTGATACACATAAGGAACCACTCACCATATTAGCAGGGAGAGGTCAGGATTTTAGAGCAAAAAGGCCCGGTCTCTTTTGTGAACATTGTGGGTATAAAGGGCATCTTAATGAGAATTGCTTCAAAATAATTGGCTATCCAGCTGACTTTAAGAGCAAAAAGCTGGGAGGAAGAAAGGCTTATGCTGACAAAGTGAGTGCAGATAGAAAGGAAGGGAAACCAACGACTGTGCAAGTACAAGGAGCAAGGTAGTCTTCACAGAAGAACAATACCAACAGTTGGTAAAGTTGCTGTAAAAAACAACAGCTGCAAAAAGCTCTAATAACATTGCAGGTATAGTTTCTCTATTATCTAATACAAGTATGTGTGATTGAATAATAGATATAGGAGCAACCGCTACTAAAAAATCTGGTTTTAGCAACGGATAAATTTTGTAGCTAAACAGAAAAATTCGTCGCTAATCTCATTTAGAGACGGATTAGCGACAGATTATCAAGAAATTTTGCTAGCTACGGGTGATTTAGCGACCGGTTAGCAACGACGTTCGTAGCTAAATTCAGTTTTTTTGTAGTGAACACATCATGTTACATACTGTAAGGACATTCTAAATAGTATTAAAAGGGAAGATGATCAAGGGAGACATGGAGTGTAGCTTCCTACTGGAAGTAAATCACAAATAACTCACATAAGAGAGGCTTCCATATTAGGAAATAAGACAGTAACAAATGTCTTGTATGTTCTAGATTTTAAATTTAACCTGCTGTCAGTATCAAAGCTCACAAAGGATCTCTGTTGCTTAATCACATTCTTCCCTGATTTTTGTATGTTTCAGAATCTTTACAGTGGCAGGATGATGGAGATTCATAGAGAGAACAATGACTTGTACTTTCTTAGAGAGAATATAACAGTAGTAGCAGCAAGAGTTTTCTTGAGCAAAAGTGAAGAAACTGAGCTTTGGAACTTAAGTTTAGGAGATGCTTCAATGAAGTCAATGCAACATATTCCAGAGTTGTAGAATAAAGTTAATATGCAGATACAAGAGAATTGTCAAGTGTGTCCATTAGCTAAGCAATGTAGGTTGAAGTTTCTTATTAATAGTACTAGTTCTACTGGAAATTTTCAGCTCATACACTTAAATGTTTGGGGACCTCACAGAGTACCTACATATGATAGGAAACACTATTTTGTCACTATTATTGATGACTATAGTAGGTATACTCAAGTGTGTTTGATTCAATCAAAGAATGAAGTATTGGTTGTAATAAAGAATTTTGTTGCAATGATTCAAAATCAATTTGGTATAACTGTGAAGGTGTTAAGATCAGACAATGGCACTGAGTTTTTTAATTCTCAGTGTAATGAATTGTTAACTTCCTTGAGCATCATTCATTATAGTAACTCTCCATATACCCCTCAAAAGAATGGTACAATTAAAATAAAACATAGGCTTATATTGGAAATGATAAGAGTACTAAAATTTCAAAGCTCAGTGCCAATAAGATTTCGGGGAGACTATGTAAGAACAACTGCCTATCTGATAATAAAATTGCCCATAGGAGTACTACAAGTCAAGTGTCCATATAAAATGCTGCATGGAAAACCAGCAAGAATAGATCACCTAAGAGTATTTGGATGTCTTTATTTTGCAAGAAATTTACCCAGAGGAGATAAATTTGCACCTAGGGCAAGGAAATATGTTCTCATTGGTTACTCAGAAACACAGAAAGGCTATAGGTTATATAATCTGGAAAGCAGAAGAGTATTTGTTAGCAGAGATGTTACATTCAAAGAGCATATCTTCCCTTTCAAGGAAGGGAAGCTGATTGCAGAAGATCTCTTCCCAAGTGATACACCATCAATTGTCCAGATAAGCTCCTGCCTGAACAACTAGTTCATCATCCAAACATTGAAGAGCAGATTCTAACTGAGGAATTAGCAACATCAAACTCATAAGCCATTCCAGTAGTAGTTGATTCGAAACAAACTATGACTCCAATAGATATAAATGATGATGCAGACACAGTTCAACAATGTGCACCATTAGTTGAGGCACAAACACACACAAGCCAACTATCTGTAGAAAGAACACTTGAAGATAACTTTCAAACCAGAAAGTCCACCAGAGTTTTAAGACCCTCTATTGGGCTAAAGGATTACATTACCACATCCAAACCACAGAACAAGCCACACTGCATCTCAAACTCTGTTGTTTACGATCATTTATCCAACAACTACCAGGTTTATTTGGGAGTGTTTGCAGCAAAAGTTGAACCTAAATCCTTCAAGGAAACATGTAAGGACAAGAATTAGATAGAAGTAATGTCACTAGAAATTAAGGCCCTTGAGGACAATGCTACTTGGGAGATAGTTGACTTCCTGTTGGTAAGAGAATAACATGATCTAAATGGGTGTTCAAGATAAAATACAAAACAAATGGTGAAATAGAGAGATACAAAGCTAGATTAGTGGCTAAGGGTCATACTCAACAAGAAGGCTTGGATTATCATGAGAACTTCTCCCTAGTGGCAAAATAGTCACTGTAAGGATAGTGATCAGCATTGCAACATCAAGATGTTGGACTTTATTTTAAATGGAAGTGAACAAAGTATTCTTGCAAGGATACATCTATGAAGAAGTTTATATGGACTTACCTCAGGGTTTCCAGAAACAAGGGGAGCACAAAGTGTGCCAGTTGCTCAACCTTGAACAAGCCTCAAAGTAGTGGAATATTAAGTTGACTGAAGCTTTACTGGAATGATGATACTCTCAAAGTGCTTATGATATCTTTATTCACTAAGAAAATAGGACCTCACATTATTATCATCCTGGTGTATATGGATGATCTACTTATAACTGGGAGCAATGTATAACTGATAGAAGAGGCTAAACAGACCCTACACTATTCCTTTAAGGTAAAAGATCTAGGAGAACTTCGATATTTCCTTGGCATAGAGGTTCTGATATCAAAGGAAGGAATACTTCTCACTCAGAGAAAGTGTGCTCTACAATTGATCTCAGAAGTTAGACTTGTAGCAACCAAGCCAATCTCCACTCCCACTGAATTGAATAAAATATTGACTACCATCGACTATGATAAACATGTAGGAGTCAAGGGAGATGAGGAACTGGAAGATATTGGAAGCTACCAAAGACTCATTGGGAAGTTACTCTACCTAACCATTTCTAGACCAGATCTTAGCTTTGTAGTTCAAGTGCTCAGTCCGTTTATGCAATATCCCAAGCAATCTCATTGGGATGCAGCATTGTGTGTGGTCATATATGTGAAATCAGCCCTAGGCCTTAGAATTTTACTAAGCACATGCCCTATCAACAGTCTATCTGCTTATTGTGATTCTGATTGGGCCACTTATCCAAACACTAGGAGATCAGTCATAGGGTACATTATTGATTGGGTGATTCCTTGCTTACCTGGAAGTCTAAGAAGCAACAAACTAGGAGTTGAAGTTCAATAGAAGCTGAATACAGGAGATTTTTAGGACTGCTAAAAGAGCTTCTAGTCAATGTGCATCAACCAGTTCCTTTGCATTGCGACATTAAGACTGCTCTGCAGATAGCATCCAATTCCTTTTTCATGAAAGAACTAAGCATATTGAGATAGATTGTCATTTTGCTCAAGAAAAAATCAAGACTAGGAAATTGGCACCATAATACATTTATACTAATTTACAATTGGGAGACCTTATGACCAAGGGTCTGGGATCAACACATCATCATTTTCTTTTGTCCAAGCTCGGTGTGCCCAATGTGTTTCACCCACCAGCTTGGAGGAAAATATTGTAATAGAGGCTAGTTTATATACAAAGTAAATTGAGGGACCTATGTGTCAAAGTTAGAAGTCTTTAAAAGAAAGTCAGTTAGAGGTGGGACTTATAAATGCCCACTCATGTTTCAGTTACTTGAATGAGAATTATATACATTTGATAAGTGGGGATTTTAACTATTATTTGCTCTCTCTTTTCTTGTATTTTGGGCTTAAAATGCATAAAGGTATTCCCGAAAACTAACATAATATGCTTGCTTGCAGGGATTATTTACGATGCCCCAAAGCGGCCATGATCAACTCATAAAGGAGTCAAAACACGAACTAAGACCAAGACTGGGCTAAGACTGTAGAACGTGGACTGCGACAGAAAAGTGCGGCCGTAAAAGTGTCACTGCGGACACGATCATGAATTCACCAACCGCTAACTGGAGACTCAGAGAAGTGGTTTTGGGCACCGACATAGGCGCAGACAACAACAGAAAGACACAGTAGCTAAATTACTGGCGTGGCTGCGATTAGAATTCCGCTGACAACGTGTGCTAAGGTTCAGAGACTTTATAAGTCATGAAAAAATGAAGAAAACGGTCCACGACAAGGATATGTGGCCGTAAAAAATCACCCACACAGATGCGATGAAAACTAGTGGTCTGCGAAACAAGTTCCAGCTCAGTCTCAAATGTAAAGAAACGCGGACCGCACTCAATATTACGCGACTGCGAAAGCATGAGTGCGGCCGCGGTCAGAATTACATGGTGGCGAAACCTCCACGGAGGTATTTTTGTCAGGAAATTTCAGCCTGGTATAATAAATCTTTTTCACATTTTTAAGTTATTCTATATTTTGCCGAGTACGTGAGATGGCTAGTTTTTCCTATTTTGGCAATTTTATACAAGATTTACCTTATAACTTTACATTTTCATCTTTTAATTTAGCGTAATGGATTTTATCTTCTCTTTATCTCTAATTTCTGCTATTTTCAAGAGTAGCTAAACCCATAGCTAGGGTTGTGACCCAACCCTAGTGTGGGTATTTGATGTATCTTGAATTTTAGGGCTTGAATGTGTATGTATATGTGTTAGTGATTTTTAGTCTAGTTTTTGCTAAAACTATTGAATTAGTTGTTGCAAACATTGATTTATGCCTTTATGACTTAGTCTCTACTTGAGAAAGAGGGACTAAGTCTAGGAAAACTAGGCTAACAAGGAATTGGGATAAACTCAAGAAATTGATAGCCCCAATTAAGGGTTAAACCTAGAGATAGTAATACCCGACTTGAGCTAAAATCACTTGAATTGCATGAATACCCATTTGGACTTGAGAAAGCTAAACTGGGCAAAATTACTCAAACTACCCAGAGGTATAGAGTGAGTACCCGAGTGTGATAGTTATATTATGATCCCAATTAATCACATGAATGCCCTAGATTCTTGCTACCCATTAGATATCCACCTAGGCAAAAGTCACTACCCCAGTCCCTTTAAATATTTGAAAATAACCATTAAAAACATTGTACTTAGTTTCAAATACTGCATGCTATAGAATAGAAATAGAAGTAGAAAACAACTAACCATTTGTGGAAGTGCAATTAAGAGCAAAACCCGCATCTCTATTTGAATATAAACCTAAATCCAAACAAATTAACTCCATGTGGATTCGATTCCGACCTTTGTTGGGTAAACTACATTGACCATCCTCGCTACTCAATAGTAGTGCAAGCTTGGACTCGAACAATTTTTGGTGTCATTGCCGGGGAGTTAAACGGTTTTAGCTTTATCTCCAGGTATTTGTGTGTTTTGTTTTTCTTTCCTTCCATTTTTCTAATTTGTTTGTGAATTTTTTTAGGTACTAAATAGCTCTTAACAATGAAGCCCTTGGAAATTTGCCAGTAGGGAGGGAGGTAAATGATGATAATATAGATGAGATTCAACCCAAACCTCAAGCACAAAGGAGAGGCCGACCACCTCATAATAATATTCCAAACCCTCCCCCACCTCCAGCAAGGGCAGCACACCGGGTGTTGCCCAACGAAGGATACGCAAGTGCAATAGTCCCGGCCCGAATTAGGGTGAGCAACTTTCAAATAACAAATGTCATGCTTACACTCTTGGAACAGCGGGGTTTCTTCACCGGAGTTCCACACCAAAATGCCTACAAGCATCTCAAGGGTTTTATTAATACATGCTGGGGGAGCAAGCAAACAAACGCTTCTGAAGACACGTTGAGATTAAGGCTTTACCTATTTTCTCTAAGGAGGTAGGCTTTGGATTGGCTTGAAAGGTTTCCCAACCATTCCACCACCACTTGGGATGAGTTAGCCGAGAAATTTGTAGCAAAGTTCTTCTCGCCGGGACATATGGTGATGCTGAGAGATGAGATCCTTACCTTTAAACAAGAGCCAAATGAACCGGTTCATGAGATTTGGGAAAGATATGGGACGATGGTTAAAGAATGTCCGAATAATGACATGACCAAATCCATAGTCCTACAAACATTCTATTGTGGCATCAACACTACCAACCAATGTGTAGTTAACCAACTCGCGAGGGAAAACTTCATGAACACGCCTTATGCTGAGGCATGTGATGTACTTGATGAGATGGCGGATAATTCCTCGGTGATCGAGCTAATGTGCCACAAGGTGATCCCAATTTTATTCACCTACTCAAAGAGCTCTATGACCACGGCCAAGAAATAGCCGAGTTAACGACAACCATGAACCAGTTGGCCAAAGCTCAGTTGCAACAAGTTCAAGGGCAAAACAAGTGAATGCCATGGAAGGTGAATATAATGGTCAACAAGAGAAGACAACGAGGTCAAAAGTTCAAGGAAATCCTGAACAATTTGAGCAAAGTGGTAGTGGTTACAATCAAGATGATGTGTATGATGATCAAAGTGAAGAGTTTCAATATGTGAACAACTACCAAAGCCAACGGGGCTATACTTCAAATCAACAACAGTGGAGATCCAAAGGAAATTGGGGAAATCAAAATCAATAGGGAAATTGGAATAGTGGCAATAAGAACAAAAGTGATTGGGGAAACAACAATCCAAAGTGGGGTAACAAAGGAAACCAAGGCAACTGGGGAGGCAATAACAATAGCAATTGGGGAGGCAATAACAACCAAGGGGGTTGGAACAACAATAATCATGGGAATCGAGGGCCGGTCTTTCAAAGGCCTCCAATGTATCAACAACCTAACAACTCCCCTCCATATCCATCACAAGGTCCTAGCTCATCCAACAATGAGATGGGAAGAATTGAGACAATGTTTGAGCAAATGATGAAGAAAAATGCCAACTCCGATGCCCAATTAGCATCCACAATACTTCTATCCGCAACTTGGAGGTCCAACTTGGCCAAATTTCTCAAGCTTCGAATACTTGCCCTAATAGGGCACTACCCAGTGATACGGTAGTAAACTCGAAGGGTGAGAACAATACGAGCCATGTTATGGCGGTGATGACAAGAAGTGGTAGAGGTAGAGTTGCTAGTACCCCTAATCCATGAAAGATTGTGAGTGATGATGTGTTGGTGCAAGATGATGATGAAACAAGTAATGTGTTACAAGTAAATGATGAGAATATGAATGATGAAGTGAGGATAGACATTTATGACAACATGGAATAGACACAAAATGATGTGAACCCGTCTAGGGAACACATGATAGACTTACCAGAAATGGTAGTGCCCAAAGCCAAGGCTCCTTTGCCAAGGCCTCCTCCACCTTATCCTTAAAGGATTGTAAAACAAAACAATGAGAACCAGTTTAAGAAATTTATTGATATGATGAAATTTTTTTCCATAAAAGTGCCTTTGGTGGAAGCTCTAGAGCAAATGCCGGGATATACCAAGTTCACGAAGGACTTGGTGACGAACAAGAGATCAATGAAATATGAAACAATCAATACGACATACCAAGTTAGTGCTATTGTGCATTATATGGCTTCAAAGTTAGAAGACCCCGGCGCCTCTACAATCTCATGCACTATTGGTAGTGCAGATTTTGCCAAAGCTTTGTGTGACTTGGGGGAAAGAATTAACTTGATGCCATATTATGTGTTCAAGACATTGGGGATTGGACAACCAAGGCCCACATCCATGAGGTTGCAAATGGCGGATAGGACAATGAAGAGGCCATTGGGGACCATTGATGATGTGCTAGTTCGGGTCGAGAATTTCATACTTATCATAAATTTTGTAATATTTGAGTGTGAGGTTGACTAGGTACCGATCATATTGGGGAGACCTTTCCTAGCTACAGGGAAGGACTTATTTGATGTGGAAGCAGGGGAGCCCACCTTCCGCGTGGGAGATGAAAAAGTTGTGTTCCATGTGTGCAAGTCAATGAGGCAGCCCAATAGCAATGAAGTATGTTCGTTTGTGGATCTTGTGACCGAGGTGATTGTTGAAGACACTAGTGCTGTGATTAATGTGGAAGACCCTTTGGAAGTTGTGTTTTTGAACCATAATGTGACTAAGGATGAAGGCTTGGCGGAATATGTCAATGCTTTGCAAGGAATGGGTTCATACACATATAAGCCCCAGAAACTTTCCTTGGATCTTGAAAACCGAAAGACTCCACCAACAAAGACCTTGATAGAGGAGGATCCCATATTGGAGTTGAAACCTTTGCCTTCACACCTCAGGTATGAATTATTAGGCCCTTGTTCAACTTTACATGTTATTCTTTCTTCGTGCTTAACTAACGTGCAAGTAGATGCCACCCTTGTGGTTCTCCAAAGAAGGAAGAAGGTGATTGGATGGACTTTGGCTAAAATCGGGGTATAAGCCCCACCTTTTTCATGTATAAAATTATACTAGAGGATGATGCCACACCCTCTGTGGAACATCAAAGGAGGTTGAATGAGGCCATGCAAGAGGTCGTCAAGAAGGAAATTATCAAGTGGCTAGATGTAGGGGTTGTGTACCCTATTTCGGATGGTTCATGGACTTTGTCGGTACAATGTTTGCCGAAGAAGGGGGTATGACTGTGGTCACAATTGAGAAAAATGAGTTGATCCCCACTAGGACTATCACTGGATGGAGGGTATGCATGAATTACAGAAAGCTGAACAAAGTGACCCTTAAAGACCATTTTTCATTGCCCTTTCTTGATCAAATATTGGACAGACTTGTCGGGCATGCCTACTATTGCTTTTTGGATGGGTACCCAGAATACAACCAGATTTTGATTGTACCAAAAGACCATGAGAATACCATATTCACATGTCCGTATGGCACCTTTGCATTCTCACAGATGCCATTTGGTTTGTGCTGGCTACCTTTTAGCGGTGTATGATGGAAATATTTACGGACATGGTGGAGGACTTCCTAGAAGTGTTCATGGATGATTTTAGTGTTGTGGGTGACTCCTTTGAAGAATTCGTGGATAATCTTGACAAAGTGTTGGCCCGATATGAAGAGACCAACATAATGCTTAATTGGGAAAAATGCAACTTTATGGTCGAGGAGGGCATTGTCCTCAACCATAAGATCTCAAAGAATGGCATTGAAGTGGGCAAGGCAAAGATTGAAGTGATTTCAAAACTCCCTCCTCCTAGTTCCGTCAAAGGAGTGAGGAGCTTTCTAGGGCATGCGGGGTTCTACCGTCGGTTCATCAAGGATTTCTCAAAGGTGGTGAATCACTTGAGCAAGTTGTTGGAAAAATATGCCAAATTTGTGTTCAATGATGATTGCATGAAAGCTTTTGAACTTCTCAAGTATAGATTGACTACCACTCCCATCATTACCGCACCCAATTGGAGCTTACCATTTGAGCTCATGTACGATGCTAGTGACGTTGCAGTAGGGGCAGTTTTGGGGCAAAAGATCAACAAGATATTTCATCTGGTCTATTATGCAAGCAAAATGATAAATGGCGCGCAAGTCAATTATATTGTGATCGGGAAAGAGTTATTAATAATTTTCTTTGCATGGAAAAGTCCAGGCCATATCTCATGGGTACCAAACTGATTGTACACATCGATCACGCGACAGTCTGTTACTTGATGACAAAAAAGGATTCTAAGGCTAGGTTGATGAGATGATTTCTTCTGCTTCAAGAGTTTGACCTTGAAATTATTGATCAAAAAGGGAGTGAAAATGAAGTGGCAGACCACTTGTCTTGCTTTGAAGAGGAGGGGAGGCCCCATGATGGCCTTGAAATTAACGATTCATTTCCAGATGAACAACTCATCTCCGTGTCTTTGAATAGTATGCCTTGGTTTGCCGATGTGGCTAACTTTCTTGTGACCCCCATTATATCGAGTGAGCTCTCTTATAACCAAATGAAGAAGCTTAAACGGGACAGCTTCGATTATTATTGGGATGAGCCATATCTTTTCAAGATTTTTAATGATGGTGCGATCCGGAGATGTGTTCTGGAAGAGGAGAAAATGAGTATTTCTTGATGCTTTCCATTCCTCGCCCTACGGTGGTCATCATGGTGGGGCGAGAACTGCTTCAAAGGTTCTCAGCTATGGATTTTATTGGCCTACCCTATATAAAGATGCTAGTGAGCTTGTTAAGAGATGTGATGAGTGTCAGAGAGCTGGTGGAATTTCCAAGAAGGATGAAATTCCTCTCACCACTATTCTTGAGATTGATATTTTTGATGTGTGGGGCATCGACTTCATGGGGCCATTTATGAGTTTATGTAGTAACACTTACATTGTGGTTGCTGTAGATTATATTTTCAAATGGGTTTAAGCTGTGGATTTGCCCAACAATAGGGCACAGAGTGTGGTGGCGTTCTTGAAGAAAAAATATCTTCACAAGGTTTTGCACTCCATGGGCGATCATCATGATGGGGGGTCTCATTTTTGCAACAAGGCCCTCGATACTTTACTTTCCAAGTATGGTGTCAATCATAAGGTGTCAACCCCTTATCATACCCAGGCTAGTGGACAAGTTGAGGTCTCCAACAGGGAGATAAAGAGCATATTATCAAAAAAAAAAAAGTCAACTCAAACCGGACAGATTGTCCAAGGAAACTTGATGACTTTGTGGGCTTACAGAACTGCGTACAAGACTCCAATTAGTATGTCTCTGTACCGGTTGGTATTTGGGAAAACAAGTCATCTTCCGGTTGAATTAGAGCATAAGGCCATGTGGGCGCTGAAGAAGTTAAACCTTGAATGAGATGTAGCTGCAAATCTCCGAGTAGAGCAACTAAATGAACTTGATAAGTTCCGGTTTCATGCTTATTCCAGCTTGTCCTTGTATAAGGACAAGATGAAGTACTTATATGATAAATATGCCCGGAACAAGGAATTCAAGGAGGGTGACTTGGTTCTTCTATTCAACTCTTGATTACGACTATTTCCGAGAAAGCTCAAATCAAAATTAAGTGTCCCTTTTGAATTAGTGAATGTAACTCCGTTTGGTGCTCATTATTTGAAAAACAAAAATATTGAAATCTTCAAAGTTATTCGGCACCGAGTGAAGCACTATCTTGGCAATTTTGATGACAGCCATGTGTGGCCTTGATCAATTTTAAATGATGATAGTAAAATACGTCGTGCCGCGATATTAAATCAAGCGTTTCTTGGGTGGGAACCCATGTGTTTTTCTTTCTTTTTGATTTTCTTCTTAGTTTAGGATTTGCATTGGAATAACTGATTGTGAAGTTTGTGCAGTACAAAACTTTGGCTGGAAAAATTTGCCTAAGTGTGGGGAATTTCGCAGACCACGCCCAAAATCTCGCGATCCGCATTAGCAATACGCAGGGGAACTTTTTGTTCATGAATGCATACTTGAAGAGCTTAAAATATCAGCTCTCTGAAGTTGAGTCCGCCTTCATAATTTGGCGGACCGCAGTGACTTTCGCGGTCGCGCTTATTTTTCCGCAGACCGCATCCAGGTTTTTGCAGCAGCCCTGTATAAAGGTAAAAAGCGAGGACTGCCGTAAAATTCTGTGGACAACGCTCAGGTAAGGTGATGGGTCCCCATCTGTTTGCTATAAATAAAAGGTCCTTAGCACTATTACACTTTTCGAACCTCAAAATTTCACCACACTATAACACCGTTCACCTTCATATTTTTGGCTCTCAATATCATTTCACACGAATCAAGAGTCCAATTTCCACTTAATTTCACAACTGGTATGCTCAAGTCATCGTATTGATTTTATCTTTTGCTATTCTTTTCTCTTAGTTTTAATTTTTCCTTTTTAGTTAGGGTTTAAATACTTTCCATAATCTAAAATAGATGCCTAAATTCATGTGGGTAATTTATACGTGCCTAATGGGGCATAGAGTTATTAACTATACATGTTAATTGCACTAATTTTTGCACTTAGTGAAAACCCTAGGTTACAAATGTTCGTCAGTGTCCGTTTTGTTTGAATTTCCCGGTCCGTGGTCCACTGTTTTGCAGTTCGTATTCCCTAATTTGTGTGAACTAAATGTGGATGTATGTTCACAGATGCGACAACTTTTTTGAGGTCTGCGTTTGAACATACGCGGCCACGTCTCAAATTTTGCGGTCCGCGCTTGGTCTTTCACGGCCGCATTCATTATTTTGCGGTCCGCGCTTGGTCTTTCGCGGCCACATTCATTATTTTGCGGTCCGCGCTCAACCAATATCACAGAGTTAGTAGTCTAAACCTAACCTCTTCGCGACCGTGTTACTTTTTTGCGCTTTGTGATAGGCACTTCATGGCCGCATTCTCTTTTTTGCAGCCCGTGGGCTTGGTTCTGAGAAGCAGTTTCTGCATTGCAACTACACTATTTTAACATATGCTTGAAGCTTTGTTCTGAATGTTTTTCATTACTTCTTTGCTGCAGACAATGGTTCAATCCAGAGGTAAAGGCGGTACATCTAAAGGGAGGGCAGAACCCTCCCAAGGCAGAGGTAAAGGAAAGATCAAGATACCCCTAGCAGTCCAAAAATCAATTTGTAAGATGAGAGTTGCCATCAAAGCTACGGATAGAGCAGTATACCACTCAGATACTAGTGAGTATGTCCCTTCCCGAAAATTTTCGGAAGGATACTTTGTGCCAACGCATGTCCCTACACAGTTCTCGGGGAAATACCAGTTACGAGATGAACCTACCTCCTCTTCTGAATCATCTGATGGCTCAGAAGAAAGTAGTGAGGCTTTGGTACCATCTTCCTATCTGCTACTACTTCGGCTTCACCAGCAGCCCCTATTTCTTTGGATGAGATGACAGATTTGTGAGTGAATTAGCCTACCAAAAGTTCCGAGAATGGTGGCCCTAAAGGTCACTCACCCTTGAGAGGAAATTCATAGAGAGAGACCTCCTTCCCCATAATCCAAATGTAAAAAGGCAGTTCGAGGAGAGAATAGGGTGGAAGTTCTTCATCAGCAAGGTTCTAGATGCCAATGACTATCTTGTCAAGGAATTCTATGTTGTCCACATCAAAAATGGTACCACTGTGACAAAGGTACGGAACTTGAAGATCCGGTTTAATTGCCACACGTTAAATGAGTATGCTAGATTTGAGGATGTAGGAGCAGTGCAATACTTGGAGAAGATGGCACTTGATGAAGCATACCATGGGGTGGCAGAGATATTAGCTCCAGGGTGACACCGACATAACAAACTGAAGTCCCAATATACAGAAATACCCTCAGTTTTGAAGCCAGGGGTGGTCTACCTTTGTGTGCGGCTAGATCCGTGTTAGAATGACAATGTCCTCCTACTCACCCGGTGTGTCTTGATATCCTCCATCATAGCGGGGTATCCTATCAATATTGGAAACCTCATATACTATTACATCACAAAGGCAGGTGGAAAGGAAGAAAGATCCTACCCCTACCCCAACTTCCTAACCATGTATTTTGAGGACCAAGGTGTTGAGAAGAAGATATATGTCACTAAGACAAATCCAAAGAAGCTCCATTCCTGTTATAGCACTAAAGGACTAGACAACCCTAAAGCAAAGGGTAAAACTGCTATCTCCACTGGCCAGTTTGAAGAGCCAAGGGTAGTAGCTGCCGGGTCAGAGCCTTCCATAGCAGGGAGATCTTTAGCTGCTATACCTCCTCCTTCTTTCGGTCCATCCATCACCATGACATTGTATGTGGCCTCTTCGTCCATTTACCCACAGACTACACTGCGGGTTTCTGAGATATCCAGCATCAACAACTGGATGCAGGCAGCTACATCAAAGTTGTCTTCTTATCCACCGCAGTAGCAGCACAGCCAGCCCCCGCATAACCTCAAGTACCTTCATTAGTAGAGGAGTCATTGAAGGAACTTCTAGACAAATAGAAGAAGCTCCTGGACAACCAAAAGAGGATCATGGACACTTTGGATATTCATGGAAGGGCTATAAAGTATCTAGGCAACCCAGTCAAGAAGATGAAGAAGACTCAGGCCTGAAAGGAGTCACTGGAGCAGCTGAACAAATATTTAGAGAGGTTCACATTTGCTGGTGATATCCCACTGGATTTGCTCATAGAGGAGCAAGCCCCAGCAGCACATGCAGTAGAGCAGTAGGCACCAGCAACTGGTTAGTCTGAGGAGCCAGCTGCAGCTACACATAGTGCTGCGGAGTTGATCCAGATACTCTGCAACCCAGTAGTCCCCCAGTCAGATTTGGAGATCCAGTTAGAGGACCCAGAGGAAGCTACTGATCCTATGCAGTCCGAGGACCGCACTCACGTACCGGACCTGATGCAAACCACATAGGGAGTTTTCTTTACTCTCTAACCTTTTCCCTGATCTTCTTTTGATATTAG
>MU682209.1:4689-38887 GCA_026770625.1 Nicotiana glauca | reverse complement strand
GGGGGGGGGGGGGGTGGTCTAATAACTTTGGTATGTAATAACTATGACACTATTTTTCTTTATCTTTACTTCTCTTTATTTCACTTTTGGTATGTATATTCGTTACTTTCACATTTGGTATGTATATATTTTTACCATTTGATGTATATATTTATTTTTATTTATGTAAATATTCGCTTTACTTCCATTTTGTATATATTCAGTTGATTTACATAATTTACTTCATAGCTTCTTATTTCCTTTATAGTTTCTTGTTAAGTTGTTAGCTTCGTTTTTATATTTTATATGGACAATAAGCTTTTGGTTTTCATAATGCCATGGTTCTTTCCAAAGGTGGATATTGTATGAACCGGGTGGCTCTTCTCGATGATGGATGGCGTGACAAACTTTTTAAGGGATTGAGTCCATTTTCTTTAATGTTTTATGTAAATAGTAATAATGAATAAAAGTGTCTAAGGCAAGCTTCACTTGGTCCTAACACAATACCTTCGACCTTATAGTTAGAAAAAAGTTGACTTGCAAATAATAGTTCCAGTTGTGACCTTTAGACTCTTGCGTTGGCTAAACAATCATCGAGTGACTTCTTGGAATCATTTGTGATGCTCAATCTTAGCTAGAGTTGTTGTGGGACCTTGACTCTATTCTCTTTAACTATCCTGCAGCTTGTGAGGTGAGGTATCAAATTGCAAATCCAAGTCCCGTGCCAATAATTCTAGAACTTTCCCTGAATGTTTGTCTAAACAAAATACTAAGTGTAGCTCGACTTGGGAAATGATTATAGACTCACCTTGATTCAATTTGAAATTTGAAAGCATCCATAGCCTACCAAATATGATATCCCTAGTCAACCCCATTGAGCCGAAGCCCTTTTTCTTTTAATAACTATGATACAAGCCTTTAACCGTTCTGTAATAACCCTTTCTTGGCACCCGATCTTTTCTTAGCATTCACAATTGGCAAGAACATAAGTTTGAGGAAGAGAAGAGGAAAGTGAAAGTGATAAAAGGTACAAAATGAAGAAAAGGGAAGTCAAGAGAAAAGAAAGAAAAGACAAAAAAAGAAGTATGTCAAAAAGAAAGTGAATAAGATAAAAAAGTGTCGGGATTCGAAGAAAGCAATGATGAAAGGCTTGGAATGATTAGTAAAGGAGAAAAATAATCGTAATGAGCAAGAAAGAGTGACAGTGTGTCTCTCTAATCCCCCTAAGGAAGAAGAAAATAACTCAAAGAGTCAAGAAAATATGAGCCGAAATGAGGAAATAGAGTGCTTAAGGAAAGATGAAACCATCATATGTCAATAAGTCCTACCTTGATCCAAAAGCCTTCATTAAATTCCCACAAAATCCCTATATGATTTCGGGATAAGCGAGCTTACATTAGTGGTGATTTACATAAGGGACAAGCTTATGATACTTAGAGCCGGACTTGTGACATTCCCTTGAGAGAGATAAGCGTACTTCGTGTTTTGAGTGCTACGCTCTAAAAGTGAGATTTTCTTATGGAGAGTAGAGGAGGAAGAGTTTGTGCTCGATAATGACCTACGTAGTAGAGAGAGCTCGGTGAGTTAAGTCAGCTCTTGATGCTCTTGTGTCGCACTAGAACTATGGTACTCAAAAGGTTGTGTGTTGTTGATAATTCATTTGTGTTAGGGTAATTGTTTGTCCCAATTGATTCATGTTTGATTCACATTAGGGCAGCTGAAATATCCTTCTATTTTGTTGAAGTGGGGGTGGGAATTACTTTATTTGCTTGAGGATAAGCAAACGCTTAAGTTTGGGGTAGTTGATAAGTGGGGATTTTAACCATTATTTTTTCTCTTTTTACTTGGATTTTGGGCTTAAAATGTTTGGTATTCCCAAAAACTAACATAATATGTGTCGACGACCCCTTTTTCTAAGGTGAAATCGGGTTTACGACGTCTGGGAGGACAACTCTATTCCCTTTCGAGAATTGGGTTTTAGAATTGGAGAGTCACCACCTAATGATTATAGTGCATTAGGACACTTTAAGAAGGGTTTGAGTTAAAGAAACCAGAGTTCGGGTAAGGGCTAGAAATTATCTCGAGGGGAAAGTGTTAGGCACCCTCAAGATCCACTAGTGTGGTCCCGACCATGTTATAATTGTGAATTTACAAGTAAACAATCAAGGCTCAAATAAGAACTTGCATACAACATTGCAATTAGGTTGAAACTTGTGAAAGCAAGTAGAAAGAGAGCAGAATTTTAAGAGGCTTAAACAATTCTAAAGAAAGCAATCAAAGACAAACAAAGGAAAAGGGGTCCTAGGTTTGTGATTAATATGGATCACTTCAATGCAATACCCAACAATCACTCCTCAAAAGAGGGGTTGCACGTGATATTAGCGCATCAGTCATCATCTCCATATTCTACCTTTCCTACCCCGTAAAGGTTATTTAAACGCGTTATTGAGTCACGAAAGCTTATTGCGGGCCATTACCCATCCCATCCTATAAGTCCTAGAGGGTGTTTAGGACTACTATTCCTACAGGGTAAGGACTAGACTGAACCCTTAGGTTTAAAGGATAAAATGCTAGGCGACATGCATAACAAGTAGGACTACACATAAAGGGAACATACAAAGGCAAATAAAAGGGTTCACAAATCCCTCCACAAATAAACATGTAAGCAACACGTCTCAAACATACTTAAGGTCTCAAAGGTAGAGATTTTTAAAGAAAATGAACGAGTGACAACAGTCAGGGTAAGTAAAAAAAGCTAAGGGAACTGTTAAATCCTGGTTTGAAAAGGTAAAGACTTGAAAATACAGTAGTTTAAATCAAAGCAACATGATTCTGGGCAGAAAAGGTAGCCCAGCAGTTTGAAAACTTAATAGAGCAAGAATCAAAAAATCAGTGAGAGTAGACACGTGATTTCAAAAGACTTGTTTCCAGATAGAGATGGATTTTCAGTAAAAGAGTGACCTCCAGAGAGTCAAAACAGGAATGAGAGCGGCAGAATTTAAATTAAACAAAAGCTGATTAGTCTTAAACTGATATGAACATGGTTAATCGATTCTTATTAGGGCCTAAAGCTTGCCTAAGCAACGTATAGGTTTCCTAATTACCCTAAAGGGGTGAACATGCATATTAATTCCAGTTTTAAAAGGACACAGTTAACCAAACTTCTATTAACGGTTTTAACCATACTGGTGAGGCATTCAACTAATTGCGACTCGGACAGAATAAAACCCTAAGTGACATGGTGTCTAATGCACACAATAGTCCTAAAACATGATCTCTAAATGCCAGTAAGAATGCAGCAGTAGTTTTATGACAATTACTTGTTGGTTATTAACAGATCATGATTACGAAATGAGTATGATAACTGGCTGAAAGTAATAGCCTAAAAACAGGATTGCTAGTATATGATATGTATGTCCTATACAGGATATCTATTGCACAAATAAGTAATTAAAGTCCTATAAGCATGTTTTCTACCAATTACTTTAAACTAAACATGCATATCCCCTCCCAATTTCACTATAACCCCAATCAGTTGTTTACAAGTTATTACAAACCGTGATAGCTGAATTACAGTAATAAAGAAAAATAAGAAGTTATTCTATAGGGAGCCTTCAACCAGGCCCAATCTTCCAACCTCACTTCTTTTGAGTTTCACAGCCATGGTCTGGGTGCGGCAAAGCTCCCTAGGGCCCTATTGGGTCCCTGGCCAATACCGGCACCCAAACATTTACCAAAAATATTGAGCAAGTACAGTGTGAAATTACCAGCCTTGTGCGTCAAAGTTCAGTAGGTACTCAGAGGTACCCAAAGCAATGCTTACATGAAGGGGGTAGAACCTAATCTCTAAGAGTAGTGAGAGTGTGTGATAGAGTTTTTTTTAAAGAAATTGAGTTGAGAAAGGAAAATAGTTTAAAAAAGGATCCATATAGAATCAGTTCAAGAAAACAATAGAAGAGTGTGACAGTTTTGTAAGAAGGTGAGACAATCTCAGACTGGAATATCACACATAGTTCAGGGAAGCAAACACAAACAGGGGACAGGGGACAAAAGACAAGTAGTTCACATGTAAGAGCACAATTGCACATATATAGACATCAGAGAAAAAGCATTTCAGAATTTAAACTGTCACAACATATTTCATCCTAAAAGGTTCAGGATCACATGATGATAATGTACTGGGGTTAGGGGTAGGGAAGAACATGCATTAAACAAATAAGGGAAGCAGTAGACATGCTGAATTAAAGGAAAGATAGTCACATCAATGAACTTACACAGAGTCATGCTAATTGCAATGAGAATAGCAGAACCATGAGTAGAAACAAGAGGAAGTGCAATACACATAAAAACATGTTGTTTTGGAAACTGTAAATCAAATAGAGGACATACCAGTCAAGAGTGAGATAATATAGAACAGTAATGTGCGGGGAAGTAGAGCAGTAGTGTGTGCAGACCAAGAGAAGCAATGTATAGAGCAATACAGCAGTAGAGTAACAAGTTACTCAGTCTTGGCTTTCACCCGACTAGGTAACCAGTAGTCAATATGAGAAGTGAGAGAGCATGTGTAGAAAAATAAGATAGAACAGTGAGTATGCTTATGTGTGCAAGAGAGAATTCAGAATAGTCTTTGTTCGTGTGTTATGCTAAAGAGAGAGTAGACTATTTATAGTTTTGAAAACAAGTGGAAAATAAGGTAACACGTATAAACTGATCATAATTTTAGAAATAATAGCAATTAGAATCAATTAAAGACTCAGACTCCCTTCAATTAGGGAGTCATAGTTCAAACGGGTACAAATTGTATCAAATAAGGAAAATAATTGTTTGCAAGACTGATATTTCCATAATAGGAATAGTAAAAGTATGATGCATGTGATAAGGATTGAATACAGAATATTTTCAAGTAAGGAAAGTATAATGACATCATATTGTGCACACAAATTAGTTCAAAGAATCACGGATGAGATTGAAAATCACAGGGAATCAGTACTAAGTAAGGAGAGCATTTCACAAATAAGGAAGTGATTCAAAAATCAGTGTAAAACTTCTAAGGAAAACATATACAAAATCAGGCATTCGAAGAGATTCACAAAATCAGCAGGATATTTGGTAAACGATGAACAATTAGTCATATTAAACATAATAGGCATGAAAATCAGAGAACCCTAAGCAAGAAATCACAGAATCAGTAGAAGGCTGGAACCCTAATAGCAAAATTAAAGCATAGAACTCGGTGAATAACCAGAAGATCACACAAACAAGCGAATAACACAAACACATAATAATTCAAAAAAAAAAAATCAGAAGATATAGTGATTTCGAAAGGGGTTCAGAAAACCCTAGTTTTTTTTTAAAAAGGAACAAAACGTTTAAACTTGAGCAATCGTGAAGATCGAATAGAGAGTAGTGTAAAACATAAAGGTGTGAGTCAAAATTGTTAAAAAAAATACAGAGATCTGAGAGGTTTGGGTATACATTAGGGTTTCGTGAGAAACCAGTGAGATGTAAGAAAAACCTGGTTGTGAAACTCAGCAATAATGGTGTCCACAGCACCATCGTGCTAAAACCCATCGGAGAAAGGCCGGAGACAGACCAGACAGAGCTTTCAGTGACCATCTCGTATGGTGGAGGCTCCTGGGGTCTCAAAGATAGAGGGAATTAATGATATAAGGCTTCACGGCAACTGGTGGTCGAAAGAGGTGAGGCTGGAGGTGGCCGGAGAGGCGGTGAGTTCATCAGAGGAGAAGAGAACTAGAAGGTTCTAGAGAGAAAGGAGAGGGAGAGTCAATATAGAGAGAGAGACCGTCTCGGAAATGAGGGGCTTCATGCTTTTACTCTCATTCCTCACATATATCAATAGAATCGACATGGAATGGTACATCGTGCGACAGGGCATCACCCTTCGTGCTTTACACTCTTTCTTTACCATAAACAAATAATGCACGACATCACCCTTCGTGCTTTAACACTCTTCCTCATCCGAACAATAATCACAAACAAGGGGCAAGGGAATTAACATTTTATAGCAGAAATCCCGGATTGGGAACTCAATTAAACAATTAGTCCCCGCAAGGGCATAACATCAATAATCTCAACATCCCGGCAAGGGAGAAATTTAATAACTCATTCTCTCCTTTCACTTTCATCTCATAATTCACATTAGCGCTTGAGCCAATGCTCCAAAGATTTACTTATCCCATATACTTTCACAAATTTGTATCTCAACTAGAGCCAATGCTATACGAAGTTTAAGATCACAATTTCTTGCACATACTCTTTACAACATATAGAAACCATCAATTAAGCATGGAAGTTATAACATGAACCAAAATATTCGCAACATAAGGACTCACGGTTATGCTAGACACCAATGTATAGATACTCGTCACCATGCCTATACATCGTACTCGATAAATTACCACATAGCAAATAAGACTCAACTCCTATTCCCTCAAGCTAGAGGTTAACCAAACACTTACCTCGATGCTTTGAACTCAACTCAAGCCTTAACTATAACTTTACCCTGTGATTCCACCTCCAATCCGCTCGAATTTAGTCACAAGTCACTTACTTACTTTAATAAACACTAAATGAATCAATTTGAATGCATAAAAATGAATTTCTCAAAGTTTTGTCCAAAATCCCAAAATCGCCTCCGGGCCCATTTGGTCAAAACCCGAGGTTCTAACCAAAACCCGGTTACCCATTCCCCCACGAACCCAAATATATGATTTTTTTTAAATCGGACCTCAAATTGAGGTCCAAATCCCCAGTTTTAGAAAAATCTAGATTATACCCAAAACCCCCAATTTCACGCATGAAAATCATTGATTTTAAGTGGAAAACATGTTAAATGATGTTAATGATTGAAAGGATTTAGTAAAAATTGACTTACAAGTGATTTGGATTGAAACGTGTTATTGAAAAATCGCCTAAGGAGTTTGGGTTTTGAAAGAATGGCGAAGAATGGTAAAAATTCGACTAAGTATAAAATTTTGTTGGGCCTCAGAATGGGAATTGCGAACTGGGGTTCGCAATTGCGAACCCCGACCAAATGTGGGAATTGCAAAAAAATAGTTCGCATTTGCGAACCCAGACCCATCAGAAGAACTTCGCATTTGCGAAAACTCGACCTTCGCATTTGCGAGTTTGCATTTGCGAGTTCGCATTTGCGAACCAGGCTTCGCAAATGTGAAGCCTGCAGGCCTGTTCATACCAGATTTTCCAAAGTTCCAAAAATGCAATCCGACACCTATCCAAAACTCATCCGAGCCCTCGGGGCTCCAAACCAAATATGCACACAACCTCAAAAATATCCTACGGACTTATCTGTGCGATCAAATTGCCAAAATAACATCATATACATCGAATTATGCCTCAAATTTCATGATTCCTTCCAAATTTTCATAAAACATCAAATTTTCATTTTAAGTCTGAAACACGTCAAACGACGTTCGTTTTTAACCAAACCTTACCGAAAGCGCTTAAACCATATATAAGACTTGTACTGGGCGCCGGAACCAAAATACGGGCCTGATACCATAGTCTTTTAATCAAATTTCATTTCCAATTTCCTTAATTATTTTCCGAAAATAATTTCACACAAAAATTTTATTTCTCGGGCTTGGGACCTCGAAATTTGATTGCGGGCATACGTCCAAGTCCCATATTTTCCTTCGGATCCTCTGGGACTGTCAAATTACGGGTCCGGGTACATTTAACCAAAATCTTGACCGATGTCAAATTTATTCAATTTAATATCAAAATTTAGCATTTTTCTCACAAAATTCATATTTAAGCTTTTCGGCTAAACGCTCGGACTGCGCACGCAAATCGAGGCAACCCTAAATAATATTTTTAAGGCCTCGAAAGGACAGAATAAGTAAGGAAATAAGTGATGACCATTTGGGTCGTCACAATAGAACTATAATGTTCTTGGAACAAATATTTATAAACCGTAGGACTAAAGAAATATTACTACTTAATTAAATGAAGGAAAATGATATGCTTTTCGCAAATGGAGATAAGAATGAAAATAAAAGCGACAACAACAACAACAACGATAATAATGATAATAATAATAATAATAATAATAATAATAATAATAATAATAATAATAATATCTAAGGTTAGTAATAGTAATTATAATAACAATAGAAATAATAACAATAATAAAAATAATGATACTAATTAGGTCTATATTAGGATAACAACTAGTAAAATAATTATTCTTAAATTCTTAGTAATATTAGAAGCTTAAAGAGATAGTTTGAAAGAGAGGAGGGTCAAAATTGGATGTTAACAGCTGCCCTTCTTTGAACGGAGATGATAAAAGAGTTTTCGGGCAGAGAAATTGACTTAGTAGCCAATTTTGTCCCGACCATCAAGGTTGGAATGGAACAAAGGGGACGTAAAAAAAATAATTGCTGCCGAATTCCAGTTTCGAGTTTCTTACATATCTCAGATTTCAAAAGAATCAAGATATATGTAGTTCAAGGCTTATGGTACCCTGGAGTGGGACTCAACTTTTTATGTAGGTCCTAAAAATGCTGCCCCATTATCGAATAATAAAGACACTGGGTATCATGGCTGAAAGAAAGATGCTTGAAATAAGTATTTGATTTGAGAGTTTTGAGAGTCGAGTCGAGCGGAGTTCGAATCAGATCTTTGACTTTTGTTGGAGAGTTTAGTAGTCCTTTCCAACAAATTGCCCCAGTTCACTGCTAAGATATAGTTCCACGTTGTGCTATATTTCCTGCAAAGCTTGACATAATAGATAACTCGTTAGGAAATAAGATGCAGTGTGCCATAAAAAAATAATCTTATGAAAAATAATATTTAGACATCAGTTCATGAGAAATGTGAATTTATTGTGCAAGCTTCTACCAATCTTTGACTTTTGTTGGAGAGTTTGGTAGTCCTTTCCAACAAATTGCCCCAGTTCACTGCTAAGATATAGTTCCACGTTATGCTATGTTTCCTACAAAGCTTGACATACTAGATAACTCGTTAGGAAATAAGATGCAGTGTGCCATAAAAAATAATCTTAAGAAAAATAATATTTAGACATCAGTTCATGAGAAATGTGAATTTATTGTGCAAGCATATAAAAATATAATTTTATGGTGATATATTTTATGATTGCAACGCCATAAGAAAATTTAGCTTATAAAAATAAATGCATTTGGCAATGGTTTATGAAAGATATGTTTTGGCAATGCTTATGCAAGAGGGACCACTCGGGTCGAAATAAATTGATGCCATATGAGGAAGGATTAACTTCAATATCCTATTTGAGGACGGATGTACCCGATATATCCTATTTGAGGGTGGATAGACCCGATATATCCTATTTGAGGGTGGATAGACCCGATATATCCCATTTGAGAGCGGATAGACCCGATATATCCTATTTGAGGGTGGATGGACCCGATATATCCTATTTGAGGGCGGATGGACCCGATATATTCTATTTGAGGGCAGATAGACCCGATATATCTTATTTGAGGATGGATCGACCTGATATATCCTATTTGACGGTGGATGAACCTAATATATCCTATTTGAGGACGGATGGACCTGATATATCTTATTTGAGGGAGGATGGAACCGATATATCCAATTTGAGGGCGAATGGACCCGATATATCCTATTTGAGGGCTGATGGACCCGATATATCCTATTTAAGGGCAGATAGACCCGATATATCCTATTTGAGGGCACATAAACCCGATATGTCCTATTTTAAGGTGGACAAGCATCACATGTGGTGCTTGATTTGCAATTACAAAGATTGATGCGATGCGAGAGCTTGATATAGTGCCCATTTTATAGTGGTAATTCATGGGGTGATGCAAAAATCCTTGTGAGATAATTTTGTTGTAATGAATATCCATGATGCAGAGAGCTTGATGCAGTGCCTTTACAGGAAAAATATTCAAGGAGCGGTGCCAATAATTTGGGAATTTGCATGCTGAAGTTTATCATTAGTAAATTCCTGCACTTAAAGAAAACTATGAGTTTCAAAATATAATTTGCGATAACTCTGCTTGATCGCCATGTTGCACTATGTTTCCTGCAAAGCCTAACATGCTAGGCAAATTCGTTAGTAGAGTAGATATTGAATGCGATGTGCTGTAAACTAATCTTATGAAAATGACACCTTTTGGGCATTTACTTACACAATGCGGCCAAGTCAGCCAAATAATTTGATAAAAATGTGGATTTATGCCAATATTTATTTTAAACAATAACATGTAGTTTATAATGCTTTGCAATGATTTATGATAATGAGGCATTTCTGTAATGAAATTAAAAACATGACCATCTAGGGCGAAATAAATTAATGAAAAGCATGTGAATATGTGCTAAAGTGTCTTGTTGTTCAGGCGAACAACCTTAATATCCTATTATAAGGTGGACAACCTTATGTCCAATTAATCATGCGGACAGCCTAATGTCCTATTAATCAGGTGGATTACCTCATGCCCTATTATCAGGCGGACTACCTTGTGTCCTATTAATCAGGCGGACTACCTCATGTTCTATTAATTAGGCGGACTACCTCATGTCCTATTAATTACGCGGACAACCTCATGTCCCATTAATTATGCGGACAACCTCATGTCCTATTCATCAGGCGGACAACCTCGTGACCTCATGTCCTATTAATAAGGTGGTCTACCTCATGTCCTATTAGTCAGGCGGACGACCTCGTGACCTCATGTCTTATTAATCAGGTGGACTACCTCATGTCCTATTAATCAGGTGGACAACCTTTTTGTCCTATTATCAGGTAGAAGACCTCATGTCCTATTATCAGGAGAATGACCTTTTTGTCCTATTATTAGGTGGACGAACCTAGATGCATGGTGCTTGATTTACAATTTCTAACATTGGTGTGGTGCAGAAGCTTAGTACGATGCTCGATTTGTAGTTGTATAATGCGGTGTGAAGATCTTGGAATGGTTACTTCAAAGTAGCATGTATTGATGGTGCAATACAGAGAGCTTGATGAAATTCCTTTGTAGTAGTGAATATTCCTATTGCAATGCTAAAAATCATTGGATCTTCGTACTGAAGTTTTGCTATTAATAAATTCCTACACTCAAAGAAAAATTATAAGTTTCAAAGTTTGATTTGCGCTGGCTTGGGTTCATCTTTTGCTTTACATAAATCTTGAAACTTCTAACTTGATGCTGAGCTTTGCGATAACGTATAATATTGTTCAAGAATAGCTAAAATATGCCCATACATCACTCAAAGAAAATTCATTAGTATAAAAGAAAGTGGTTGTCTTGCATTGAATATCAAAGTTTGGCTTTGAATCTGTTACCATGGCATTCTGGAATTTGTTGTTGTCCTTGTCACAAATATGTAGCTCGAGATTTTGTTTTCTGCTTTTTCAAATGATGAGGATCCTTCTGCAAAATTTGCCCCGATTTTGGCTTTTGGGGTAAATAGGATTTTTATTATGATGAGACCGAACCCATAAGGATGCCTACGTATCCCCTCTTAAACGGGAATCAGGTCAAAGTATAGTTCATTTACAAAAGCAAGGCATGATTACAAAAAATAGCTACTCATATGATGACAGTTGCAAAATGATAATGCCAGCAATGCAAGGTGAACTAGTCCAAATGACGTTTCTTCTTCGGGTGCCCAACCACGCTCTATATATTGCTTGTGCTGCGGCTAATTGCATCTGAGATATTTGTTCCAACTGGTAGGTGTACTCGCAGTTTGTTAGCATCAATTAAATTCTGAATCTTATGTTTTAATGCTAGTCATTCTTCTATATCATGACCTTTAGCGTTTGAATGATAAGCACAATACTTTGACGGGTCGAATAATGGATGCGAAGGGTCAAAAATCCTTCCTTTTCTTGGTTGCATAATTCCTGAGGCATTCAATCGAGCGGATATATTAGAGATTGGTTCACTTAGAGGTGTGAAGTTGTGGGGCTTCCTTTTCTTGGATTGGTGAGAAGCGACTTGTGCTTGATGATGTTGATAGTGAATGCTTTGTTGGTGAGGATGTTGGAGATGCATGTTGCAGGCATTAGAGATGACATGATTTTGCAAGAGCTGGTGATCATGATGGCATTGCGGTTGATGCATAGTCATGGCAATAGAGGAATTTCCCTTCTCTTTACCTTTCCAATTTTTTGGCATCTTTGGTTGTAAAGCATGTTAACCTTTTCTTCTTTGATGCCACTTTCTAGGAAGTCCCCGACTCTAATCAAGTCTGAGAAATTGCGCACATTCGCAGTAGCCAGCTTTTCATAATATATGCCATTTTGAATATCAAGGAAGATTGAGATCAACTCTTTCTTGGATAGCGGAGGGTGCACCTTCGAAGCTTCAATTCTCCACCGGATTGCATAATCCCGAAAAGATTCATGTGGAATTTTATCTATTTTGTATAGGCTATGCATGTCTGGATCAGCTCCAAGGTTGAACTCTTATTGCTTTACAAAATCATAAGCCCTATCATCCCACGTGTGCCATTTTCTAAAATCTTGTTTTGTGTACCAAACAAGTGAAGTCTTGATAAGTTTTGAATAAATAATTTCATCCGAATGGACTTGTTGTGTCCTATGCCAATTTTCCTTCCCATTGAAAGTATTAAACTTTGGCATCTGGTACCCCGGTGGGAGTTCTACATCTGGTTGTAGGCATAAGTCTTCATATCGTAGACTTTGGTAATTTCTTGATTGCAATTCTTCTCCAATGGCTTTCTTTAAATCACAAAGTTCTTTATCCAAATCTTTACGACAAATTTGCTAGATTTCTTTTTCACGTCTCTTATGAGGGCATACTGCTAGTTGGTTTTGCTTGATTTCTTCAAATGGAGTTGTGGTTATGGGAGGCATTATCATGACTTGATTGGGGTTGCAGGTTGATGGAACTTGTGTAGAGATTGCATAAGTAGGAGTTGGGCAAGGGGATATGGTTAAGCAAATATTTCAGTGTGAGCTAGAAGTAGAGGTTGCATTTGGAAGAAGGTTGAAAGTTCTTCCCAGTTTAACCAAGAAGTTTCTTCGTACCATATTTTCCTCGGTATCTTCACTTTCTGCTTGCGGCAATCTCATACCGGTACTGAATGCTTCAAATCTGTCTGCTATTATAGCTTCGTCCTTTATGCAGATTCGAAGCCAAAGTAGTATTTAATGCTAGGCAACCTTTAAAGGCAAAAATAAAACTTTTATACAAAAGAAAAGAGTTAGCGTATTCATCACAATGAAATAAATGCACAAATAATAAAGTATATAACTAGATAGATTAATTCATAATATGGTTAAGTAGAATCCCTAAACTGGAAATGGTGGCTTAAGTTGCAAAATGGATGGACGAGAATGACTTGTTATCTAGAGGGCTCTAACACTAGAGACTTGAAGGAAGAGAAGTAAAATGAATTTGAGTAGAATGTGCAGTTTGTGAGAGGTTGACTCAAGTTGAGACATCAAAGCTTAGACTTAAAATAGATCCTTGTCCCTGTATGACTAGCGTATTTCACAATATTGCCCCAATCTTAAGAAGTTTCTGATGGTTACTCCAAACATGATGTCCTATCTGAGAACACCCAATTTCTTTAGGAATGATGGACTTCTGTTGCAAATTCTGCCCCAGTTTCTTTCACGAAGGGAAATGGAAATTTTGATGTAATGAGACTGAGTCTTATATAGACTGTGCTCAAAGAGGCTAGAGACGAATAATTTTGACATTAAAAATAATATTTGGATGTTTGAATATCGACAGGCTCAGAATCAAGATACTTAATTAGGATATAAGAGTCAACTGGACATGAAATGAATCTATTATTATTTTTATTTTTTTAGCATTAGCAAATTATAAAGTTGTCAAGGCTCGGAATACTGTATAAACCATTTTGAGACTTATAGGATAGTACTCGACTCACATGCCAAGATTTAGAATTAACGGGTGTATGAAGATTAGTCTCGACGACCCGAAATAAGACGATACAGACACTTGAATTGAATAGGTAAAAATTTTAGAATAATTTAGTGATGCAAATTAACCAAAATAGTGGCCTTCTATTGCTCTCTAGATTGCTCAAGTTTGGACATCTACCAATTTGTAAATAAGAATTGGCACAAAGGTTGAAATAGGTAGAATAGTAAGTAGATTTTATGAAATATAGAGCTACGAGAAGAATCGAAGGTATGAATATTCTGTGAGACGAGTGGCAATATTTGAAAAATATGTAACTATATTTTAAGAAAAGAATGCAAATAAAATTAACTCACGGATTAGATGGGAAAAATATTTTCTAATTATGAAATATTACGCTTTTTTTTAAATAAGTAGGAATGATATCTTGCTATAGGGAGTGAGATGCTCATTGTTGTTTAAAAAATTCTTTATGCTAGTTTAAGGAATGAATATTAAGAAATTTCATGACGAACCAAGCCTATTGAAGAGTTTGTGGGAAAGACGTCGTTATTTATAAAAATAGAAGATACCGAGAGACTCAAGATATCTTAATTAGACTCTAAAAATTGGAGTAGACCTAAAAAAAATTTGAGCCTAAGTAAATACAAAAATGGTGCTCTAGAGTCATTATACGCGGAATGATTGGTGATTATTATTATTAATTCAGAAAAATAATACAAAAATAAGCAAAAGAAAAAATATATGAACAAATAAAAGTATATATTTAAATAAAGATATAAGCAAGTTGGATAGTTAATACTTCCTTTTTCTGAAAAACAACAGATAATATTAGTAAAAATAATAAAGTCGAGTAAGTAACATAGCAAGTAAGCAAGTAGGCAAGCAAATTAGAAATAATTCTTGAAGTTGGAAATAAATTAGAAACGATGAATAAATTTATGAAAATCATACAACCCCAAAATAATATAGTTAAATAATGTGTGTGCCAAGACCTGGTGTCATAAGCAATGAGCAACTAGCAGAATATACAACAAAAGCATACTATCCTACTGTTTGAAACATAATAGACATCATAAATACATAAGAAAGACTCCTTCAAGCTGCTGAACGGCACGGAAGGGATGCAACTCACCGTAGAAGTCTCGAATCTGCTCAGAGGTGCGCACCCGACTGATAACCAGATGTACCTGCCTCAGACCCTGTACAATTAAGTATAGAAGTGTAGTATGAGTACATAAACAATATGTACCCAGTAAGTATCCCATCTAATCTCGAAGAAGTAAAGACGAGAGGTCGACTCGATACTTACTAGGATCAAATAATGTGAGAAGAATTTATAATAAGCATGGATATCACAAGTTATTAGTATTTAATAATCATGGAATAACAGTTCTTTCCCAAGTATTATCATGGATATTCGCCTATAGTTCAAGCAGAAATGAAATTCAGTCCTCAGAGAAATGCTAAGCAAAACATACGCAAGTAACACCGTGGGACGTATGGCCCGATAAGGTTACTGCTTCTGCCATGCGGTACTCCCATCGCAGAAGCGGCCCAGGGCAGGCTAGGCCAGGAACTGCAGATGCAGCTTGGATACCACAGATGCGGTCCCAGCTCCTTGGCCCCTTTTTCGCAGATGTGGCCCTTTCTTCGCAGATGCGCTCCCCTGACCGTAGATGTAGAAATCGCTGGGCAATGAGATTCATTTAACTCGGGTGCTGCGTCATTTTTATCACATTTTCACTCCTCCTTTGGGCGATTTGGGAGCTTTTGAGAGAAGGACTTCACCTAGCACCTTGAGGTAAGTATGTGTTACCTATTTCTAGTTCAATATCATTGTCTTAGGTAGATTAAACACTAGTATTATGGTGAAAACTTGGGGTTAGAGCAAAAACCTAGGGTTTTAATAAAACTTGGATTTAACCACAAAATTTGTTATGGAATTAATTAGAAATCATATATTATTGATCCTTAGGTTGTAGAGAACAACATCCTTCGAAAAAATTTTGGAATCCGGGCACGTGGGCCCAGGGTCGGATTTTAGGAACACTTGCATTAATGGATGGAAAATTTCTTAAATAGCTAGAATTCAATCTTGTGAGTCTATATTGACTAGTTCTTACTTCGTTTAACTAGTTTGGAATTGTTCGGCTCCGAATTGAGGGCTTGGACTCGTTCTTGGTATTGAAAGTGCACTTTGGAGCGAGGTAAGTCTCTTTTCTAACCTTGTAAGAGGGAATTGTTTCCATAGGTATAATAATTAAATTAATTCCCATTATATTCGGGGGCTACATACGCACTAGGTGACGAGAGTCCGTGTGTAGCGACTATTATATTAAGTTCGGGTAGTCTAGGACCCATAAGCATGCTCTACGTGATATTCTCGTACGTGTTGATAAATTCGGATTCGTATGAACTATTTTGATTAAGAAGAATGAGACTAGTGAATGAACCTTATCATGTTTGGTCTTTTAAATGAGATACTTGGTATTCTTGCGTATGACTACTCCTCATACATATACTATCGTTTCTTGTTAATGAACTTATTTATATTTAACCGCATCACACGGGTGATTCGCGAGCGAGGTAATAGATGCATCTATGGTTCGAGCCGTTCGACCCTCGGCAGCGCATAGTTTACTTTTGTGAAATTTTTCTACTTCACTCAAGCCTCGTCCGATTGATGCTCGGGGCTCCCGGGACTCGCCTGAACACACCGGCAAGTCTAAAATCAAGAAACAGACCTACTTGAACCTTCGGAACGCCCAAAACAATGCTAAATCTAAGAATCACCCCCTAAAACTAATTGGATCAAACCTTTGAACTTCAAGTTCTTAAATTTTTTTCTAATGAGCCAAAATACCTCTAAACTACTCGGATTGACACCAAATTTTACGGACAAGTTCTAAATGATATCTCGGACCTGTACCAAGCTTTGGAACTAGCATACAAGCCCGATACCCATGAAAACAATGATTATTTAGTTTCTTTAAATCCTTAAAACTTCAAATTAACAATTTCTAATAAAAATTCATTACTCGGGCTAGGGACCTTGGAATTCGATTCCGGACATATGCCTAGGTCCCATATTTTTCTACGAACCCTCCGGGACCGTCAAATCACAAATCCGGGTCTGTTTGCTCAAAATGTTGACCAAAGTCAAACTTAGTCTTTTAAGAAATTCCTAAGGAACCAAATGGGCTTATATCGCTCAAAACTCTTCCAAATCCCGAACCAACCATCTCTACAAGTCATAAATTTGTTAAAGCAAGCACGAGAAGTTTTATTTAAGGGAACGGGGTTCTAAAAGACAAAATGACCAGGCACGTTACATTCTCCTCCTCTTAAACAAATGTTCATCCTTGAACGGACATAGAAAAGTACTTGAGCTGCTGAATAAGTGGGGATATCTACTCTGTATGTCCTCCTCGGACTCCCAGGTCGCCTCCTCGATTGGCTGGACCCTCTACCGGACCTTTATCACAGAAATCCTCTTGGATCTCAACTGGCGATCCTGCCTGCCAATAATGGCAACTGGCTCATCTTCATAACCCAAGCTCTCATCTAGCTGAATAGTACTGAAGTCAACTCCGGAAGAGCATAGAATCTAGCTGGAGCGCCGGGTGGCTGGCCCCCACCTGGCTGAGCAGTAGCTGGCTGACCTCTCCCTACCTGACCTCCACCTCTAGGACGGCCCCTACCAGCCTGCCCTCCACCTCTAGGTGGCTAGGCAATTGGTGCTGAAATCATGGGCTGCTGACCCTGCTGCACTGCCTTGCCCCGTAGCTTAGGGCAAGTCCTCTTCATGACCCGGATCTCCACACTCGTAACACAATCTCGGTACCATCACTTTCTGCCCTGAAGTCTGCGCCTGCTGACCCAAATACCTACTGGAAGAACCTGGATGGCTGGTGGGCGATAGGAACTCTCTGGCACGGTGCTGAAGTGCGCACTAGAAGAATCCTGATAACTAGAATGCCCGCCATAGGAACCTTGAATAGCTGGTGGACGGTAAGAACTCTCCGGCATCGCACTGAAATAAGGTCTCACTGGAGCACCTAGGGGATAGGGTGGTGGTGCTGAATATGAGGGTCTGCTGGGCTGGTGCCTCTCGAAGTGACCTCTACCCCTAGCTGGGGCACCTCTGAGCTCTCCTAAAAATCGGGCCCTCTTGTTTTGCTGAATTTTCTCTCTACCCCTAAAGCAATACCCATCAATCCTACGAGCAATCTCTACTACTAGTTGATACTCAGTATCCATCTTCGCCTCTTGGGCGATGCTAGCTTGAATACCGGGGTGCAACCCGCAATAAATCTCCGCACTCTTTCTACATCTGTGGGAAGTATCATGAGTGCATGGTGAGACAACTCAGAGAACCTCACCTCATAATCAGTCACAGATATCTGACCCTACTCAAGATGCTCAAACTGGTGTCATAGCTCTTCTCTCTCAGAGGGTGAAATATACCTATCCAAGAACAACTAGGTGAACTGACCCCATGTGAGGGGAGGAGAACCTGCTGGCTTACCATCATCTACGGGCCCTGCCATCCAGCTGAAAAGTAGTGAAGTCAACTTCATGTGACACCAATATCCTCATGTTGTGCAGTCTGTCCCTGCACCTGTCGATGAAATTATGGGCATCCTCATGTCGCTCACCCCCAAAGATAGGAGGATGAAGGCTAGTCCATCTATCCAATAACTTCTGCGGATCACCATCCGCATCTGGTCTGAGTTGGAGTGCCACTACAGCAACTAGCTAGGCCCCATCTACGGGTAGTGCACCTGGAGTTTGATACACTGCAGCTGCATGTCCAGGAGCCTGGACAGTAGGGGTCTATGCTCCCCCTCCTGCCTGTGAGTTAGCTGGATCTGTTGGAAATAAACCAACCTGAGTCATAGAATTCATGAACCGAAGCATACGGCCCATAACCTCCTGAAATCCCGGTGCTGTCATAAAGTCTGTCGGGGTGGGCTCAGCGGGCACCTCGCCCTGCTCCTCAATAATAAGATCTCCCATAGGATCTGTGGTGCTACTGGAATAACTCTGGGATGCCCTCGTCCCCTACCAGGGCCGGTGCTCTCCCCCCGCCTCTGCATCGGCCTCGAGCAACGGGGGGAGCAGCTTCGCTCGGGTCTGGAACATCATCCGCGTGTGTCCTCACCATCTGTGAGAGAATAGAAAAGGGAAATTTACTATACCAACCACTACACGATAGGAATGAATAAGGAGTAGTCCTTCCTAATACCCTATAGTATCTTGAAGATAAATACAGACGTCTCCGTACATATCTACATGACTCTATTAGGTTTGTCCATAACTTGTGAGACCTACATGAACCTAGTACTCTGATAGAATATTGTCACAATCCAATTCCATAACAGGTCATGATGGAGCCCAACGCCATCGCTGGGCAAACCAACGCGGAAAATACTAACTAAACTTTCAATCACTTTTACCCTGAAATAGCTGAAATAATTCTTTAAGTTGGAAATAAATTAGAAATGTTGAATAAAATCATGAAAATCATACAACCCCATAATAATACAGTTTACTAATGTGTGTATTAAGACCTGGTGTCACAAGCAGTGGGTAACTAGTAGAATATACAACAAAAGCACACTATCCTACTGTCTGAAACAGAATAGACAACATAAATATATAAGAAAGACTCCTTCAAGCTGCTGAATGACACGGAAGGGACACAACTCATCGTAGAAGTCTCGAATCTGCTCTGAGGTGCGCACCCGACTGATAACTAGATGTACCTGCCTCAGACCCTGTACAATTAAGTACAGAAGTGTAGTATGAGTACATAAACAATATGTACCCAGTAAGTATCCCATCTAATCTCGAATAAGTAGAGACGAGAGGTCGACTCGATACTTACTAGGATCAAATAATGTGAGAAGAATTTATAATAAGCATGGATATCACAAGTTATTAGCATTTAATAATCATGGAATAATAGTTCTTTCCCAAGTATTATCATGGATATTCGCCTATAGTTCAAGTAGAAATGAAATTCAGTCCTCAGAGAAATGCTAAGCAAAACATAAACAAGTAACACCATGGGACGTACGGCCTGATCCAACACAAAAGTAAATTGTGCACTGCCGAGGGTCGAATGGCTCAAACCATAGATACATCTATTACCCCGCTCGCGAATCACCTGTGCGACGTGGTCGAATATAAATAAGCTCATTAACAAGCAGCGGTAATATATGTATGAGGAGTAGTAATATTCTCCTTTAAAAGACCAAACATGATAAGGTTCATTCACTAGTCTCATTCTTCTTAATCAAAATAGATCATACGAATTCGAATTTATCAACACGTACGAGAATATCATGTAGAGCATGCTTATGGTACCTAGAATACCCCGACGTAACATAATAGTCACTACGCACAGACTGTCATCACCTAGTTTGTACGTAGCCCCTGAATATAATGCCAATTAATTCAATTATTATACCTATGGAGATAATTCCCTCTTACAAGGTTAGAAAGGAGACTAACCTCGCTCCAAAGTGCACTTCCAATAACAAGAACGAGTCCAAACCCTCAATTCGGAGCCGAACGATCCTAAACTAGTTAAACAAAGTAAGAAATAGTCGATATAGACTCACAAGATTGAATTCTAGCTATTTAAGCAATTTTCTGACCATTAACGCAAGTTTTCCTAAAATCCGACCCCTGGCCCACGTGCCCGAATTTCGAAATTTTTTCGAAGGAAGTTGTTCTCTACAACCTAAGAATTAATAATAGATGATTTTTAATTAATTCCATAACAAATTTCGTGGTCAAATCCAAATTTTATTAAAATCCTAGGTTTTTGCTCTAACCCCAAGATTTCACCTTAATACTAGTGTTTAATCTATCTAAGACAATGATATTGAACTAGAAATAGGTAACACGCACTTTCCTCAGGGTTCTAGGTGAAGTCCTTCTCTCAAAAGCTCCCAAATTGCCTAAAAGAGGAGTGGAAATGTGATAAAAATGACTTAGAACCTGAAGTAAATGAACCTCACTGCCCAGCGATTTCTGCATTTTCAGTCAGGGGACTGCATCTGCGGTCCCACATCTGTGAGGAAAGGGCTGCATCTGCGAAAAAGGGGCCAAGGAGCTGGGACCGCATCTGCGGTCTCCAGGCCGCATCTACGGAGCCACTTTCGCGGCTTGGGAGCCACATCTGCGGTTCCTGGCCTGGCCCGCCCAAGGCTGCTTCTGCAATGGGAGTACTGCATCTGTGGCCAAGAATCGTAGATGCGGTTATGACAGAAGCAGCAACCTTCAGCCCTTCTCAAATTTTACTACTTCACTCGAGCCTCGTCTGATTGACGCTCGGGGCTCCTGGGCCCCGGCCGAATAGACCAGCAAGTCTAAAATCATGAAACGAGCCTAGTCAAACCTTTAAAATTCCTGAAACAACACTAAATCTAAGAATCACCCCCTAAAAACAATTGGATCTAACCTTTGAACTTCAAGTTCTTAATTGTTCCTCTAACGAGCCAAAACACCTCTAAACTACTCAGATTGACACCAAATTTTACGGACAAGTTCTAAATGATATTTCAGACCTGTACCGAGCTTCTGAACTAGCATACGAGCCTGATACTTAGTTTCTTTAAATCCTTAAAACTTTAAATTAATAATTTCTAATAAAAATTTATTACTCGGGCTAGGGACATTGGAATTCGATTCCGGGCATACGCCCAGGTCCTATATTTTCCTATGGACCCTCCAAGACTGTCAAATCATGAATCCGGGTCTGTATGTTCAAAATGTTGACCAAAGTCAAACTTAATCTTTTAAGAAATTTCTAAGGAATCAAATGGGCATATATCGCTCAAAACTCTTCCATTTCCCGAACCAACCGTCCCCGCAAGTCGTAAATTAGTTAAAGTAAGCGCGAAAAGTTTTATATAAGGAAACAGGGTTCTAAAAGACAAAACGGCCAGGCGGGTCGTTACAAGATTGTCTAGGTGAATTTCTATACTATTTTAGTTGTGTTAGTTTAATTGAATAATTTTTTCTAAAAATAGAAAAGATTGGACTTTTCCCAACGATGGATCTATTTGAAAATTTTCTTGAGGGATTTAAGTCTAAACAAAAAATAAAATAAAAAGATTTTCTTTAGTTAGGTAGTGTAACAATTCCCCCTTGGTTTTGTTTGTGCCGTGGTTCTTTTTCAAGGGTTTTATTTGAACCGGGTGTAGTTAGTTTTTTTTAGGAATAGGAGCCATTGTGTTGTGTTTTGAATTGAAGCAATATCTCTTGACTTTGTTATACCTTGAGAATAGTGAGTACTTTAGTTGTGACACTTAGGCTTAGTTTTTGACTCTTATATAAGTACCTTGAATTGTATGATTTTAAATTTGTTTAATTGCTTTGACTAGACTATCTTGATGAATCTAATCCTGAGTGAGTTATGTGCCATGTGTGTGTGAAGTTTGGGTGTTATTTTGTGCATTGCATTTGATGCCTATAACTTTCCCCGTGTGTTTGCGAAGCGAAATAGTAGTTTTATTTAGTCTAGGAAGTGATATAGTCAATTTTTTTGTTGAGCCAAATATGTATATTTTAACCGCTTAATTATTATATATCGTAGTTAACCCCTTTGAGCCTGTAATCCTATTTCTTTGGCAACCACATTACAAGTCTTACCCATTGGTTTGAATTAACCATCTATTTGAACCATTGTAACCTCTCATGAGCACTTGAATTATTTATGAACTTTGTAAAGGTTAAAGTGTGGGGTGGTTGGTTTGGCTTTTGAGTGAAACTAATTAAATAAGGAGAAAGGTGCAGTGTTTTGAAAAAGTAAGAGCCACTTGAATTGAAAAAAAGAAAAAGAAAAAATAGTTGGATTGTTGTGAAAAAAAAATCCTTGATAAGTGGTGGCTCTTGATGTAAATATGCTTAAAGAAGAATGGGATAATATACATTGATGTGAAGGTGAAGTTTTGGTTTGACATAAGTATGAGGTTTGAATGTTAAAGTATATGTATTAAAGTGCCTAGGGAGGTGTAGTCGCTCTTATATCTAAATGTATCCTACTCGTCCCGTAGCCTACATTACAACCAATTAAAGTCCTAATTGATCCTGGATTAAATGAGCTCGATTAGTGGAGTAGTACACTACAAACAAGCTTATGGTGCATCTTTTGTGGCATATGAATGTTATTTCTGAGAGTGAGTGAATTCTTTCTATCTTGAGTTCCTAAGTGTTCTTAAATTTAATTGTGTGGAACTACCCTCTTTTGTTGTGTGAGGGCATGTGATTCATGAAGGAAATGTTATGTTAATGACCTCTATGTTAGAGCAAGTGGGTGAGTTGTGAATAATGCTTGGTACTTGTGAGTCAAATCGTGAGGTGAAGATGTTACGCTTTTGTGCTTAGTCTATTTTAAATACTCTTGGTGTGATGAGTTAGGAGAATTGTTTAAAAAGGTCGTGTCTATAAAAAAAGTGCAGTTTGATTGCTCGAGGACGAGCAATGTTTTAAGTGTGGGGTGTTGATGATAGGCTATACACTCAAAATTACTGCACTTTAATTGAGTTTAAGCTTTAATCGCTAGTTCTTGCACTAATTGTGTGCTTTATGCTTTGTAGAAGTGATTCCGAGCTATGTAGATATTATGGCATGAATTTAAGTGATTTGGAGCTTTGAAGTCTGAGTAAAATCCCAAATAATTAAGTCGGGATCGTATTCGGGGATCAACAAATGATAGAGCAACAAAACAAAGAATTGAGTAGGCATATTGCGCACTGTCTAGTAAAATGCACATACCTTTTTTTCAGAATACCATTTGGACTCCACAATATATGGTTGGAAAGCTAACTCAAAGATATACAACTTTCATTTTTTATGTTTTTCTAAATTCCAAATGGAACAGGGTGAAAAATACGGTCAAAATCGCAACCGCAGACCTGAGGCGGGCTGAGGCAGTACACTTGCCAAATACCGCGTCCGTACCGCCATCTAGACCAGAAAAAATTATTCTTTTTCACGTAGGAGAAGGTATAATTATTTGAGCTTGATTCTACTTGGTATATATACATAGAAAAATGGTATTTGTGAGGGAGGAGACCAATTTTTGACATAAATTCGACCTAAGGAGGCAAAGACATAATAATTC
The DNA here is from genome assembly GCA_026770625.1 of Nicotiana glauca. Classification (NCBI taxonomy): domain Eukaryota; kingdom Viridiplantae; phylum Streptophyta; class Magnoliopsida; order Solanales; family Solanaceae; genus Nicotiana; species Nicotiana glauca. Next base: position 14,851 of record MU682209.1, on the reverse strand, counting down.
TTCAACGAGTTTTTCCTTCCTCTTCCTATTTTTCATTGTTGGTTATGATTTTTATTTTTGTAGTTTTACATACTACTATGAATAGCTAATTTTTTATCTAGGATTTTTATGGAACCTTTTGTAGGATAACTTCTTGTTATGTTTTTATATAATTGAGCCGTTGGATTTCTCTACTTGTTCAACTACATGTTTATTGTTGTTGATTGAATGGCCATCGATTTACTGTGCCTATTTATTATGTGTTGGTTGAGAAATGATATATATTTAGGTGGTTGTTGAACAACGTCACTCCTAACGTATGCGAGAAATCAATACAGCGGGTTTAAAGGCATGTTTAAAAATAACAAAACCTTAACGTGGTCATAATGAACGGTTAGATAAAGCCAACTAGTGTAGTTCGAGAGAATATGACTAGTAAATTGTGTAGTTGCTCGAGATAGAATTACGGAACCTAAAGTTCTCCAGTAGAGAATATATTGGTAAAATTATAGGGAACATAGCTAGAAGGATTCCGACAACTAGGAAAATCATAACTCTAGACCTCCTTAATTTAGTCTTCAACCCTTTGTCTCGTTAGTTGATAATTTTACCACTTTGTAGTATTTGCTAGTTAATTAGTTAGAAATATAAATCTCAATTTTTATAACTTATAAAATTGTTCAACCTTGTCTTCGTAGTGATATTAAACAGATACAACTAAGTCTTAGTTTTCTGTGGGATTCGACGCCGGATTTTTATACCGGATTATATTTGCAGCGACCGCTTATCCTTTTTAGGACTAGAGTTGGGCATGATCACCTACCAAATATGATTTCTGACCTCGTAACACAAACATATATTTTGTTCTCAGAAAACTTAAATGACTCCCTCTTCTGGAAAAAAAATGAAAGATGGGAACTACACAGTAAAATATGCCTACAATCTCTTCATTAGGCTCACAGAGGCAACCCAATCTCACGAACCCTTTCATCACTTCTAGATGTGGAAGGCACCTTGCCACAACAAACTCAAAAAATTCCTTTACTTATTAGTACATCAACAATTTCCTACTGCAGTTGTCCTAAGCCAAAGGAAAATAATTGAATGCAACTCCTGCAAACATTGTGGGACAGAGAAAAATAAAAACCACATATTCTTTCATTTCCCTATGAACAATACAACATGGGGAGAGCTAAACATCACGACTCCAACCTCAAACCAACTAGATTGGATAAAGGATAATTATACCTCCACTACGAGCATCCTACTACCAAATAACTCATCAATCCCGTTGGCTGTTATCGCACCAATTATTCATGGAATATTTGGCTCAACCTTAATCATAACTATTTTAACAGCTGCTCAACCAAAATTGAAAGCCAAGAAATAGCTACGCACGCAATAGAATACCTCTTCCTCACAAACCATAACTTCAAACATTTCATAACCAAATAAATCCCAATATTATGGACACCCCCACCACAAAACATCTATAAACATAATATATATGGTATACACAAAAAAAAACTCCAACATTGAAGGAGCAAGTTGAATCATCAGAGATTCCGAAGGAAAATGGATTGATGGGTTCTCCTACCACATAATGGTCCCGCCACCCATCCAAGGAGAAATTCTTTCCAAGTGTTACTCAACCTATTACGATACAAACTTCACAATAAATCTAATGCTAATTTTCTCCATGATTGCAGGTTCCTGCTCCACGTACTGTGCCAGTTGAATGTTAGGCATGTCTACGGTGAAGGAGACCAAGTGGACACACTACCATAGTTTGGGAGCAGCTATAAATCACATACTAACAATGAGTTTGAAAAATACTTCTGGAGTGAACCACCTTTATTTGCTTTCTCTACTTTACGCAAAGACTTACTAGTGACTGCTTCGTTAAGATCAGTCCGGGACTGTAATAACTCTCTTTAATTTCCTGTATAATAATAAAAATCATGCTTTCTAGTAAAAAAAACTGCTAAAAAGGTAAAAGAAATTGTTGCTTTTTGGAATAAACAAAGAGTACCATTATTTATGAGAATAGTTTTTTAAAATGAGGCTTTGTGATGTGGAGATTACAATGTGATTTCATGTCCAAAATTGTTTTGCTTTACTTTATTTTTAAACATTGCCAGTGTATTGTATATATATACGTATTATTTTCCAAAAAAATATTATTTACTTATATTTTGAGTAAATTTTTGATGAAGTGGAACCGGGTAACTGTGAGCTATAGTCGGTTATTTTTAATTGAGTAGAGGAGTTAGTTAGTTAGTTAGTTATAACGGCATGTAGGACCCATTAGTTAAATAACTATATTTAAGATAGTACATAGTTAGTGTATATATAAATTTTTACTTTTCTCTTATAAATCTATACACATTCATTTCACCATTTTTGCATTTTCTCTCTTCTCTCCTAAGCTCGACCTCTCTATCTGCAAACCTAATTCCAAATTGCTTGGTTGAATTTGAAGATTGAGCTCAGATTCATCAAGCTCACGTGGTATCAGAGCGGTGAAGACCTGTAATTCCCTAAAATTTCATTCAATTTTGGTTGTAATTTTATCGTCGTCTTCCTCGCGAAGCTTTGATTGACGATCGTCAATGGCGGCTGAAAAAATCGATCACACGTATCCTTTGTTCGTTCATCCCTCAAATACTCCTTGTTCGATTTTGATTCCTGTAAAGGTCACAGGATCAGAAAATTATGGAATGTGGCGTCAATCAATGTGAATTGCATGCAAGCTTAGAGGAAGCTAGGGTTTGTTCTTCGGACATGCAAAAAGGACTCATTCAATCTGAATTACATGAGGGCTAGGAAACATGTAATGCAATTGTGCTTTCCTTGATCATGAACACCGTGTCTCCGAAATTACTTAGCGCCATTGTCTACGCATCTAATGCACATTTGGTATGGGGGGATTTGAGAGAAAGGTTTGATAAAGTGACTCGTGTGATAATATTCCAATTACATAGAGAAATTGCTACTATTTTGTATGGAATAGACTCAGTTTCTGTATATTTTACTAGGTTGAAGGAATTGTCGGCTGAATATGATGCAATGGTGCCTATTCCTAACTCGAAGGAGTATGTTGAACATCTTTAGTAGCAAAGATTGGTGCAGCTCTTAAGTGGTCTCAATGAGATATATGATCAAGCAAGACGTCTGGTTTCAATGAAGACTGTTGAGCCAACATTGAACCAAGCTTATGCAGTGGTTATAGAGGAAAAAAGTCAGAATTCTAGTTCACATCCAACTTTGCCAAACAGGGGAGATTATGTTTCTATGCAAATAGGTAGAGGGCAAATGACTATACAGAATAACATAAGACAATATAAAGGAAATAAATCTTTTCTGAAGTGTGATTACTGCAACAAACCTGGCACTCTAAGGAAAATTGCTACAAGCTAGTTGGCTCTCCAAATGATTTCAAAAATAAGAAACCATATGCAGCTAACATGACAACAAGTGGCTTGGAGAATGACCAATCAGCACATCAGGATGAAGGAAGAAATAGTTGTGATGGAATAAAGGCATGGCCATACTTCACCGAAGATTAGTATAGACATATTTTGAGCATATTGAACAAGGAGACTCCAGAACATTAGGTTAACATGGTAGGTATTGCAACCTCCTTAATGGCAAGCTTTCCTTGCAATAAATGGATAATTAATTCCGGAGCTATACACTACATAGCTGGTGAGCTAGATATGTTAAAGACTAAGAATAAAGTAAATAAATGTGACAGTGATCAGTGCATCTGCCTATAAGAGGGAAATAAAATATATCACACATTGGAAATCTGTGATGAGTTGAAATTGGAAAATGTTTTGTTTGAACCCGAGTTTAAGTCCAACCTAATCTCAGTATCTAAACTAACTAGGCAGTTGTCTTGGTCAATAAATTTCTTCCCTGATTTCTATTTATTTTAGGATCCCTATAATAGAAAGGTGAGGGAGATTGGTAGAGAGAGAGGTGGTATGTACATATTGAAGAAGAATTTCAAAAGAGATTTGGAAAAATTCATCAAAGGGATAAGGAAGTTTGCATAAACTACAACTGCACAAAGTAACAAATAAGATGGAGCCTTGTGGCACAAAAAGCTAGGCCATGTTTCAAGTAGTACTATGAAGAATATGAATCTGTTTCATGACAAATCTATAGATGTAGCAGTGAATAATGATTGCCATGTATGCGCACTAGCTAAGCAGAGTAGGCTAGTGTTTCCTAAAAGTATGAGTAGAAGTGAAAATCCTTTATCTCTTTTGCATATGGATGTTTGGGGACCATATAGGTTTCCCACTTATGATAGAAAATATTTCATTCTAACCATTGTTTATGATAATACAAGGTATACTTGGGTACATTTGCTTCAATTGAAAAGTGATGATTCTTGCTATGATACAAACTCAATTTCAGTCCAAAGTTAAGCTAGTTAGAATATATAATGGCACATAGTTCTTTAATAAATACATGAATGACTTGTATGATGCTTATGGGATAGTTTACCAAAGCAATTGTGTATATACTCCACAACAGAATAGAATAGTGGAGAGAAAGCACAGGTACATTCTAGATACATCTAGGGTATTGAAGTTTCAGGCAAGTATTCCTACAAGGTTCTGTGGTAAATGCATCAAAACAGTTGTACATGTGATAAACAGACTTCCTACTAAGTTATTGAATGGGAAAACTCCATATGAGCTCCTTCATAACAAGCCACCTTCATTGTCACACCTTAGGGTGTTTGTATGTCTTTGTTATGCCACTAAGTTAGTTAAGGAAGACAAATTCTCACCAAGAGAAAAAGCAATTATATTCCTTGGCTATGCAGAAACACAAAAATGCTATAGGCTAATGGATTTGGCCACTAACTATTTCTTTATTTGCGGAGATGTTATCTTTAAGGAGCATATCTTTCAATTTTTCAAACATTGTTATACATCTCACATAGGATAAGGACATATAACAACTACTGGTCACATCTCAGGCCTGGAGCAATTTGAACCTCTACAGAACTTCCATGACACTATGAATCTGCAGTCAGAAGGAATTGCAAGCAGTGGTTTAGAGGAGTCTATTGAGGGGAATAGTCTTGGCAACAGTGCAAATACTAACATTGCAGAACATGAAGTAACTGGAGAAGCAGATGTTCATGACATGCAAGACTCACTAGCAGCAAGTGCGGATGATATTGCAAATGCATATCATAGCACAGAAGTAATAGAGAATGATAGTATTGATGCACAAACAAGTAGCAATGTTGATGCAGTTCCTAAACCACACTTAATGCAGGAAAGTGGAGTGATTCCTCCAACGACTCTAGAAAAAGAGTCTACTATGGTTAGAAAATCCAAATAAACTGCAAAGGAACCTTTGTGGTTACATGATTATGTGACCACTGCCAAAAGAGTTCCTCTTATCCCTTATCCAACTATCTATCCTATAGCAAGTTGACTAGTAAGTGTAGAAGTTTCTTGGCTGGTATCTCAACACTAACAGAACCAAGAACTTTTAGTGAAGCACCTAAGGACAAAAGATGGATTGAAGCCATGGAAAAGGAGATCAAGGCTTTAGAAGACAATAGAAGTTGGGATGTTGTTGGCCTTCCAAAAGGCAAGAATGATACTAGTTTGAAATAGGTATATAAGATAAAATACAAAGCAAGTGGTAAGATAGAAAGGTTCAACGCCAGGTTGTTAGCTAAGGGCTATAGCCAAATAGAAGGCCTAGATTATAATGACACCTTTTCACCAGTTTCTAAGATGGTAAATGTGTGGTCTGTGATTGCTATTGCTGCTTCTAAAGGCTCGTATATATCACAAATGGATGTGTACAACGCATTCTTGTAAAGGGATTTGTATGAGGAGGTGTATATGGAACTTTCTTAAGGTTTTAGGAGACATGAGGAGACAAAGGTCTGTACGCTATTAAAGTCATTATATGGGTTGAAACAAGCTTCACGACAGTGGAACATTAAGCTTAGCGAGGCCTTAACAGCTGCAGGATCTGTTTAGAGTCTATATGACTATTAAATTTTTACTAAAAGAAAATGAGATGACTTTGTAGCAGTGTTTATATATGTAGATGAGTTACTAATCACTGGAAATAGTGAGGAGTTTATCAATGAGACTAAAGTTATCCTTCATCAGAAGTTCAAGGTGAATGATCTTGATGATCTCAAATATTTTCTGGAAATTGAGGTTATGAGATCCAAAGGAGGGATTCTACTGAATCAAATGAAGTACTGTCTTCAACTCATCTTTGATTTGGGATTGAGTGGGGCTAAGGCAGTCTCAACTCCCATAGATTTCAATTAGAAGTTCACCTTCGCTGACTTTGACAGACATACTTGCACCAAGTGATGAGATCCTGACAGATGTGACTGAATATCAAAGATTGATTGGTAGGTTGATCTATTTGACCATCACATAAGCAACATTGTATTTGCAATCCAAACTCTAAGTCAATTCAAGCAAGAGCCCAAAAAATCTCCTTGGGATGCAGCTATGAGAGTACTCAAATACCTAAAATATGAACTAGGCATGGGAATTTTTCTAAGCAGTGAAGGTGTAGATAGTTTGACATGTTTTTGTGATGTAGACTAGGCAAATTGTTCAAACAGACGGGGGTCGGTAACTGGATACTTAGTCAAGTTTGTGAGCTGACTCATCTCTTGGAAATCCAAGAAATAACACACAGTGACAAGAATCTCTGCAAAAGTAGAGTATAGAAGCCTTGCAGCTGTGACAGCAGAAGTGGTCTGGTTGTTAGGACTGTTTGCTGAACTTGGTGTGCCTATCAAGCGACCTATGGAGGTCTATTGTGATAGTAAAACTGCACTGCAGATTGCAGCCAATCCTATCTTCCATGAGCGTACCAAACATACTTAGATCGATTGTCATTTGTGCGCGACAAGATCAAACAAGGTGTCCTCAACACATAATTTGTAGGGACCAAAGATTAGCTAGTTGATCTTCTGACTAAAGGTCTTGGGCAGACTCAACATTCGTTTTTACTTGGCAAGTTTGGGGTGCTTAACATTTTGCACCCTCCAGCTTGAGGGGAAGTGTGAGCTATAGTCGGTTAGTTGAGTAGAAAAGTTAGTTAGTTTAAATTTGTACTTTTCTCTTACATATCAATACACATTCATTTTACCATTTCTGCATTTCCTCTCTTCTTTCCTAAGCTCGAACTCCCTACCCTCAAACCTAATTCCAAATTGCTTGGTTGATCTCAAAATTGAGCACAAATTCATCAAGCTACAGTAACACCCTTGTAGTTATTAGAAGGGTTAGTGTGTTGTTTGCTTTGTTTTTATGATGTTTTTGCCTTTTTATTTTGCATGGGGGCTCAACCCTGAATCTAGTATAGATACGACTACTATATATTGTATTGATAAAAGAAGAAAAGACTACAATTGTACTAAAGGTAGAAAGAAAAGCCACAAGCATATCTTCCAATTCATTCCATGTCATATTAAAACTTAATAAGACATTTTATCTTTTTAATTGTTAAAGATCTTCGATGACATTGACAAATCATATTCGTATCTGTCTGATGTGAAGCAGTCATTGAATTTTCTCGGGTAAGTAGTAATTAATCATTTCAACTTTCAAGGGACAAGGTAGATTTTCTCAGAGATTTCAATTATGTTTGCTGGAAGAAAAAGACAACTGTTTTTTTTCCTCTTCAATTTCCGTCAGCTTTTTCTCTTAAATCGGAGCGAGATAGTTACATATTTAATAAGGAGTGCTATTTCAAAACTAAAAGACAAGAATGATTGTTTTATTCTCTTTTTATCTAAATTTTGTAACTTATCTTAAACACGTGGTGCTTATGACTTTTTATTAACAAAGAATTTTTATAGTATGAATTTATTTATCCTAATTATTTGGAAAATTTCTCATTCTCGATTCTGCGATGTCTTCATTTTCGTTTTGGTCAATAGTTGGTGATATTCTTGAAAGGGAAAACATAAGAATAGTTATGGTAGCACCAAAATTTAATAGGGAAATTAACACAAATGTTCCAAATAAATCTCAACTTATCAACCTCTAGCCATTAGTTCTAGACTTACCAAAATTAGCCAACAAAAATTGAAAAACCAAATAATAGGGTTCTTTCTATCAAAGCATCACATGCAAAAATCACCTTCCATATTTTAAGCGTGATTAGCAACATTAGATACAAGACGGAAATGAAATTTCATGGACGGGTTAGCAAATAAGGTGATGAAATACAAAAATCTACACAATATTCCAAAAAATCTAAACAAAAAATGAACTTTTTCAATGGGTATAGTTGAAACTCATTGAAAATATATAGATAAGTCAATATACAAAATTTGAGGAAGATTGAAGCTGATTTGGGCTTGTTTTGTATCAAAATTCGTAATTAAATCGAGTTCAAAAAAGTCTTCTACGACACATGTATCAAACATGTATCACGCATGTATCTCACACACAGGTATACATGGATATACACGTGATACTCAATTGATACAAATATGATACATATGTGATACACAAATGATAAAAAGTGTGATACACATATCATTTTTTTTTATGTTCAGCTTTTACTGCGAATTTTCAATTCAAACTACCACAAAACTTCACCAAATCATCCCAAAACTGAGATTCAAGCTCCTTAAGTTGTGCCCAATCTATTCTAATAACACCCACTCAAAACAAAGCAAAACTTTGATATATTTTTTTGCTACAAATAACTAATTGGCTAGTATTAGTAATATTTTATCAATTGGCCAATTTTCGTAATGAGCTACTTATAAAGGGACATAGCTGATAATTATTTAAGGGATTTTTACCTACCTATACCGTATATGACATTTTATTACCCTCAATATTTAAGGTTTGTGTTTATTATATTTCAGCATACCAAATTACCATTTATATACCATAATTAATTTAGAGGTATAATTAATTGACAGTTTTTTACTCCTTAATTAAAGGTATCCATATATCCTACGTTTCTCTCTCCCCTTGATTCGTAAGATCTGAACATCGAAGTTTTTCTGTTCGTCATTGCTGATCTTCAACCCTCCCACTCCGATCGGTGTCATTCACCCCTTCCCTTTCATTTTCTCGTCTCACACCCACTACACACATACGCATCTCACCATCCAAAAGTTCTCTCTGAATTGACATTTAAAAATCAGAACTAAAAACTAAAGAGCTCTGAAGAAAGGAGAACAATAGAGCTTTTCCAGTGTGAATTTTATCCAAAAATAAACCAAAGTTGTAGCTATTTTTCTATTGAGTCAAAGACATCCTCTCCAATGTTTCTCCTGGGCTTTTCGAGCTGATTTTGTCAAGGAATTGAAGCTGTGTTTTGTTGTTCGTCATTGCTGATCTTCAACCCTCATTAGCCTTTATTTGGAATTGTGCTGAAGTCGTGACTAGCCAATTTGCGCTGCGTGTTCCATCGCTCGCCGTCTATGTTGAAGATCCCCATACCGATAAAATCGCCTAATATCTCTGTAAATGGCTGGCCTTTTGGATAATTAATAAAGTTCGTTTTGAGAATGTGCTCAACGTTAGTTGCATTGGCTGTGATTATAGTTCGAGGAGCGCCAAAGCGTTGAACTAGAATGGTTTGAGCGGGCGATCAGACAAAAGTTCAGTGTACCAATCCGATAAACGGTGACGATTTTCGTAGATGAAGACCAAATTTTGTTGTCAACATTTTTTTTCACATAAGATTGTAGTTTAATTGTAGTATAAATATAGTAATTTTGTAGATACACTTAAAAACAATACAACTTTATACAATACTTAAACTGATTTGTAGTTTATTTGTAAAAATTTTATCTACAAGATATCTACAAACTGGATACATTGAATTTTAATATCCCAATTCCCATTTCAATTGTAACATAATTGGCATTTTCGACATAATTGTAGAAGATTTGTAAAAGTTAGCATACTATTTGCCTATCAATAATCTTCAAACTATCTACATTGTGTGAAGACTCAATGTAGTTATTGTATATAAATTTTATAGTTTTTATCATAATTTTTAGATGTTTACCTCCAAGTTCTATGTAATATTTGTATATAACTGTCAGTTGAATATAAATTACACAACAAAAAATAAGAAATAAATACTCCAATCGTAGAAATGTGTTATCCACAATTAATCTGCAAATTGTCTA
>MU682208.1:23445-52237 GCA_026770625.1 Nicotiana glauca | reverse complement strand
CCAACCAAACGATGTCCGAATGACCTGAAAATTTGCAGACATATCCAAAATCACCTAAAGAAGCTACTGCAACTCTCGGAATTCCATTCCAACCCTCGGATCAAAATCTCGCCTATCAACCAGAATTCGCCAAAATTCCAACTTCGCCAATTCAAGCCTAATTCTACACCGAGCCTCCGAAATCAATTCCGATTGCACTCCTATGTCACAAATTATCCCCCGAAGCTAACCAAATTACCGGAATTCACATCCGAGCCTTCTAACTATATAGTCAAATTCCGGTTAACTTTTCCAAAACAAGCTTTCTTCTAAGAGGCTAAGTGCCTCATTTCAAACTAAAACCAATTCAATTCTGTCCGATTCATTCAAATACTGATATTGAAGCATAGAACAACATAATATGGGGAAAATGGGGCGGTAACTCACGTGACAACGGGCCGGGTCGTCACATAAATCCATTCCGTGGCCTATCTAAAACTCACCCGAGTCCTCGGAGCTCCCAACCAAGCAAGCACGCAAGTTCAAAAATATCATACGGACTTGCTCGTACAATCAAATTATCAAAATAACATCAATCATTATGAATAAAGCCTCAAATTCATGAAATCACTTAAGAACATCAAAATTTTTAATTTTCTCAAATATAGTCCGATTTATACTAAACGGACTCCGATTCTTACCAAAATTCATAGATTCCACCAATTTATTATTTCAAACTTTTATTGGGCTCCGGAACCAAAATACGGACCCGATGCCATTAATTTCATCATCTTTCATTTCTAAAATTTTTTTATATTTTTCAGAAAATAATTTTCTTCAAAAATTCATTTCTCGGACTTGAGACCTCAAAATTCGATTCCGAGCATATGCCCAAGTCCCGTATTTTCCTACGGACCCTCTGGGTCCGTTTACCCAAAATGTGATCGAAGTCAACCTAAATTCATTTTAAAAGCAAAAATCATCATTTTGTTCACAAATTTTTATATAATGACGTTTCGAATACACGCCCAGACTGCGGACGCAAATCGAGGTAAAAAAGAGGTTTTACAGCATCAGAACACAGAATTTACTTCCAAAACGAGTGACACTATACAATATCATTTTTCCTACCTTTTTTTTTGCATTTTAATCTTTGTAAGATTCAATTTTAAGATTGAAGATTAATTTTTGAATTTTAATTTTTTATTTAAAAGTTAATATATATATATATATATATATATATATACAATATCATTTTTCCTACCTTTTTTTTTGCATTTTAATCTTTGTACGATTCAATTTTAAGATTGAAGATTAATTTTTGAATTTTAATTTTTTATTTAAAAGTTAATTAATTTTTAATTATATATATATATATATATGTGTGTGTATATATATATATATATATATATATATATATATATATATATATATATATATATATATATATATAAATATATATATATATATAAAATCTTATTTGTCTATGAAATTAATTTTTCATAACCGAACTTCTACGTCAAGTCTTGTCATGACTTTCATAGTCGAAGTGAAAGTATTCATTATCTATGATATTTTTTAACTTAAGTAATTATTGTTAAAATATTATTATTGCGATGATAACCTCAAATATACAACAATATAGTTATAGTCAACTTTAAAAGTTTATTAATATTCTGAATCTGTATTCGTTTTTATCATGATAAAAAATTATAACTATTAACCCAACTATTTGGAATTTCATTCTAACTTGAAGCAAAAATATCCATTAACTACATGATTATATTTGAACCAATTTGATGTGGCTAAATTATTACTATTGCTAAAATAAGTTTCAATTTGTGGTAAAAACCTATAAATTACTACAAAATTTTATCATAGTATTAAATCTGTGACAAATAATTATTAAGCCCACTATAGCCATAGTTTATTTAGAACTTAAAGCAAAACTATTTATTCAAATAAAATATTTATTTTAAATAATTTATTGTGATTAAAACTTGGTTTTGCTACCGTAAGTTTTAGCATGTAGCAAAAACTAATGATGAGCTACAAAATTTTATTATATCAAAAGATTTGTAGCTATATTGTCTCGTCGTCAGGACAAATAATCGTAGTTTTTAAGTCAACTATTGCCACGATATTTTATAACTTGAAGCAAAAATATTTATTTTAGCTGCAATAATTTATTTCTAAACTTTTATTGTGGCTAAAAGATTATTGTTGTTACAATAACTTTAATGCATGTCAAAAATTATAATTAGCTACCAAATTAAATCGTATCAATAAATTTATAGTTATTTAGGTAATTGTTGCCACGATAATTAGCAACTATAGCAAAAATGAGAAATTAACTTTGTTAATTTAACTTTTGTGGCTAACATATTTTACGGATTTGTATAAAGCCACGCCATTCTATTTTTTGTAGCTATCGTTAGGTACTAGCCACGAAATTTAGATTTGTAGTTGAGATTTTGTAGCTATCAATACATTATGTTGTAGTGTGGGTTATGGGTATCTTGGTCTCCTTATATGGTTTTGGAAAATCCTCACCTCACAAGCTAGCTTTTGTGGTCGAGTTAGGTACAAGGTCCATTTTTATCACAAAAAAAAGCAAAAAGAAAAAGAAAAAAAAGTGAGCAAGTAACATGACACAAGAATAAAATAAGGGAGAAAGAAGTCTTTGTCATGGAACAAAGTGGAAACTCCCATTTTTTTTCCTAGTTGTCATATGTCACATTCTTAGCTAATTATCCATACATTTCCTTACAAGTTAAGAGATTTTCTTGTTTATTTTCACAATACGTTTTACTATTAATCAAAAGTTTTTTTACTAGCTTTTAGGAACACTATTGATTTGAATACATGAGCGATCTCCTAATTCTACTACAATTTTATGATGAATTATGAGCCCTCTCTACACATAAGCCGATAAAAATATGAACAAGGATATGCAACAAGTCAATTTTAAAGCTCTATTTGGTTCAAAAAAAAATTTTGTTTAATCATAAATTTGAATGTTCATGCGTATTTTATCATTAATCGGAACAGGAATAATTAAATCAATTTAATTGGAACCAAACTAATACTACTTCATAGCACATAAATAGGGAGGAAAAAATTCTTTTGTGTTTTAAATATATTATATGATGGAAGTTCGTTTAGTATTCGTTCTAAATAAGTTTCATGAAGAAGTTTATCAATATGGGACTTCCTCATGAATATGTTTATCTATTTAGTACTCTATTGGAAATAAACCTCCTAAATAAGCTTATCGTTTCGGTACTCCGTTATGGATAAATATTATCCTCGGTAGAAGACTATCTATATGTGGTATAGTATAAGCTTACAAGCAACTTATACAACATCTTGCGCAGCAGCTTACACAATAGCTTGCAATAGCAGCTTACACAGCAGCTTGCAGTATTAGCAGCTTACATAATAACTTTCTTTCTTCTATAAATAGAGGAGGTTTCAGTTCACAATGTACATCAGTTCGAAGTTGAATAATATATCAGTTTCTCTCTATATTTGTCTTTACTTTACAGTCTTTATTTTATAATACGTTATCAGCACGAGACTCTGCCATCTCGAGCAAATACTTTGAAAGTATCAAAGGTACAAACTTACTTTTTCTAAATAATATCAAATCTTTCTAAAGTTGAATTTGTAGCCCCGGATATATCTGGCAAAATCTACATGTCTTGGGTGCTTGATGATGAAATTCATCTTGTTGCGATGGATCTGGCAGACACTATCAAGGACAAAAATCAAACATCAAACGAAGACCGTGCCAAAGTAATAATATTCTTACGTCATCACCTTGATGAAGGCTTGAAAATAGAATATCTCGCTATTAAAGATCCTGTCATACTGTGAAATAATTTGAAAGATAGATATAACCACCTAAAGATGGTCGTTCTTCTACAAGCACGTTATGATTGGACTCATCTAAGGCTATAAGATTTTAAATCTATCAGTGAGTATAATCGTGTTATGTTCAGAATTATTTTCCAATTGAAATTATGTGGTGATAATATTACTGATCATGATATGGTGGAGAAAACTTTCACCAATTTTCATACCTCGATATGCTCTTGCAGCAGCAATATCGAGATATAGGATTCAAAAAGTATTCTGAACTTATCTCACATCTTCTTGTAGCCGAGCAACATAATGGGTTATTAATGAAAAACCATAAAATTCGACCTACTAATTCTCGTCCATTCCCTAAAGTGAATGAGACGAACTTCTACCAAGCTAAGCGTGGAAGAGGTTGTGGCCCCAGTCGTGGTCGTGGCCATGGTTGGGGAAGAAACTCTAATCATGTTAATAATAATGCATCAAAGGACCCTCCTCACCACTAGCAGTGGAAAAGGAAGGAACAAAAGCATGAAGCGGTGCAAACAACAAATGCAGAAAATGCATGGCATAGATGTGTGCACTGGTCACGTACTTGTCGTATGCCAAAGCACTTGGTTAAGCTTTATCAAGCCTCCTGAAGACGGCAGAGAAAAATGCTGAAGTAAATTTTATTTCTAAATATAATTTAGACTTCATTCATTTGGATATCGCTGATTACTTTGTACTCCCATAAGGAGAAATAAGTCATGTGATCGGTGGTGAATCTATAGAAATATAAATATTTTAATTTTTATTGTTTGTAATAGATAGTATGATTATGTAATTGATAATAGGCTAGACTCATATAGTTTGAAAACTATTTATACCCCAACTTGACTATGCTATACTGTTAAATGACGTTAAAATGGCTGTAATTGTGAATTTCATGTTTTGCAGGAGCAAGTTGTGCTTATGAGGACTTAGGACAGTGTTTGGAGATAAATTAAAGGAAGGGAAGTCCCTCGGAGCCGAGTACGTGTGAAAGAAGAAAGAAAATAAGAGATAAAATGTTGAACCACTCTAGCCCAGCCTTAGCGCGATAGAGCTAGAGCGCGGTTCGAGCGCGGCTGCACTAGTCCAGTCTGGAGCGCATAATTTTGGGGTAAAATTGGAAGTTTGGGGGTAATTTCACTTAACCTATAAGAGGTCCAGCTCGTCCAAAAAAGACATTATCAAGGTTTTACAGTTTAGTTGAAGGCAAGAAAAGGCAAGAGGCAAAGAGGATAATTCAACATTGAGTTCTACCTTTCTTTCATTTGTATTTATCACTTATGATGAATCTTGTTGTTTTAGTTATGAACACGATTATGAGTAGCTAATTATTTAGTCTAGGGTTTTGATGGAACCTGTTGAGGATGAACTTCGTGTTATGTTAATATAGTTTGCCCAGTTTAATCTTTATTTGTTCAACTATGTTCTTGTTGTGGTTAATTGATAGGATCCTCAATTAGTTGTGCCTATTTAGTATGTATTACTCGGGAGAGAGTGCACATTTAGGTAATTGTTGAACAACACCGCTTCCAAAGTATATGAGGAATCAATAACCGAGGGTTTAAAGGTGGGATTAGGAATAACTAAACTTGGGTGCGATCTAAAGTAAACTGTAATAAAATCCAACCAGCGTCACTCGGAAGAGTGCGTCTAATAAATTTTTGTAATTACTCAGAAGATATTTACGGTAGTAAGAGTGCTCATGATCGATAGATACGATTAAGCAAATCTAAACATAATAGGAAGGAACTCCATCAATAGGGAAAATCACAACCTTAGATCCTTTTCTTATTTGTTTACAACTCCGTCATAGTTAGCTTTTAGTTTACTTAAATTTACTCTATTATAGCTAGTAAAAATATCACCAATTGTTATTCAAAATATCTAGAAAGTTGATTATAAAGAATTCAGTAAGTCTGATAAAAGTAATTGGTAGGTCAATTCCCTATGGGATTTGACTCTGTGCTAAATACTCGGATTATATTTGTAACAATCACTTTGTCCTTTTTATAAGGCATAATTGGGCATGATCAGTAATTGTTGTATATAAATAAAAGTAATGCTTTGATAATAATGTTTACTATAATATATTTTGTTTATGTCATTTTGAAGAATATAGATAATCCTCAAATTATGTTAGGATCAAAGACCAATCATGAAGATATTTGTATAATTGATTTGATCATACCCAACTATGCCTTATAAAAAGGACAAAACGGTCGCTGCAAATATATTCCGATTAACAAGTCCGGAGTCGATCCCCATAGGAAATTAACCTATCAACCACAACTAATAGACTTACACAAATTCACGTATTCAATCTTCAAAGATATTTAAACAATAGTTTGGATGTTTACTAACTAAATATTACGTAATGAAAATGCAATAATTAATAACTAACTACTAACGGGTTGTAAGCAAAATGGGAATGATCTAAGGTTCTGATTTTCCCTATTGTCGGAATCCCTTCCGCTAGGTTTGCTATAAATTTATCTAAGTTTTCTCTATCAATCATGAGCACTCTGACTGTCGTAACTCTCTTGCGAGTAATTACGATAATATATTTTACATATTCTCCCGAATTACGCTAGTTAGCCTTAAATACAGCTAACTTAGATCGCATCCAAAGTTTCGTTATCTCTAATACCGCCTTTAAACCCTTCGTATTGATCCCTTATATATGTTGGGGGTGACGATGTTCAACAACTACCTAAATATGCACTATCTCTCGAGTAATGCACACTAAATAGGAACAGCTAATTGAGGGCCCTTCAATCAACATCAATAAGCATATAGTTAAATAAATAGAGAGAATACTATGGCAAATCTATATTAATGTATCGAGAAAATTATCCTTCAACAGGTTCCATCAAAATCCTAGATTATGAGTATATCTACTCATACTCATAGTAACAATTTTCCAAATAATTTGCATAATTAAATTACGAAGTAAAGATAAAGGAATGAAGAAATCATTGATAATCTCCTCCGAAAATTGTCCAAAACGTCTTCTCCCTTCCAAAATAGTCTCCCTGGGTCTCAGATGTGTCAAAAGTCCTCAAAATAATGTTTATATATATATATATATATATATATATATATATATATATATATATATATATATATATATATATATATATTTATATCACGTAGGGTCGGGCCCAGATAAAAACACTCTTTCCTGCACGAAATAGGACTTGGCTCTATAAAATTTGTACAGGCACACCTCATGGGGCGACGCACCACGCGGTGTGCTTGTAGGGAAGTTCAGAGAGCTAATTCTGACAGACTGCAGGAAAATTCCAAAGGTGCGCCTGCACTGTGCGACGCGCTTGTGAAGTTTGTTAGCAGGCTTTCATTTTCTTGGCAGGCCACTTATTTTACACTGCTGTGCCATGCCATGCGGCGCCCCATGCGGTGCGGCAGTGTAATTTTCTCATAGTGAAATTATTTCATCCTCTTTTGATATCCAGACTTGGTACACGACCTCTGAACACGATATCGGCTTAATGTATTTGGCTTTTACTCAGACTTCAAAGCTCCAGATTGATCGATTTAGCTCCATTAACTTTTGAACTCGGGATCACTTCCTGCAAGGCGTAAAATACGTACTAAGTGTAATTCACTATTATTTGAGCTCAAGCACACGTAAAAATGCAGTAATTGGAATGTAATACTACGGCTAAAATATGCGTTTCTAGCCTAACATCAACACCCCACACTTAAACCATTGCTCGTCCTCGAGCATTTATACTACACTTTACCTCAGGATAACCTTTCATCAAACAACCTCCCTGATACACCATGCCAAGAATAACTAAAGTAGACTAAGCATCTTATCATAACATCCTACCCTCAAGATTCGACATAAAAGTACAATGAATTATTCACAACTCGCCCACTCACTGTAACATAGAAGTTAATGACATTACCTTTCCTTCATGAACCAAGTGTCCTCACACAACAAAAAAGAGTAGTTCCACAAAATAAAATTAAGACACTTAGGAACTAAAGATAGAAAGAATTCACTCACTTTCAGAAATAATATTCATATGCCACAAACGATGCACCGCAGGCTTTCCCGTAGTGTACTACTCTACTAATCGAGCTCGTTCAGTCTAGGATCAAGTAGGACTTTAATTGGTTGTAATGTAGGTTGCATGTCGGGTAGGATACATTTGGATATGAGTGACTGCATCTCCCTAGGCACTTTAATACGTATACTTTAACATTTAAACCCATACTTATGTCAAACCATAACTCCATATTCATATTAATATATATTAACTTCGGAATTATTTAAGCACAATTACATCAAGAGTTACCACTTACCAATGAATATCTGCACACAATACAACTATTTTTTTCTTTTCTTTTCTTTTTTAATTCAAGTGGTTCTTGCTCTTTCAAATCAGTGCACTTTTCTCTTTATTTCATTAGTTCCACTCAAAAGACAAACCAACCGCCCCACACTTTAACTTTTACAAAGTTCATTACAATTCAAGTGCTCATGAGAGGTGAAAAGATTCAAATAGATGGTTAATTCAAATAAATGGGTAAGGCTTGTAATGTGGTTGCCAAAGAAATATGATTATAGGATTAGAGGGGTTAACCGCGATATATAACAACTAGGTGGGTAAAATATACATATATCTGGCTCAACAAGGAAATGCCTATATCACTTCCAAAACTGAACAAAACTACTATTTCGCTTTGCAAACACACGGGGCAAGTTCTAGGCATCAAATGCAACGCACAAAATAACACAAAATCTTACACAGCATGGCACATACATCATTCAGGATTGGACTCATCAAGACACTCTAGTCAAAGCAGTTAATCACATTTATAATCACGCAATTTAAGGCACTTATTTAAGAGTCAAGAATTGAGCCTACGTGTCACAATTAAGGCACTTACCACTCTCAAGGAATATGTAGTCAAGGGAAATTGATCCTTTAAATTAGTTTTCTCACTAAATATTCTTAATTCCTAAAAAGTAAAAAGATTTAACTACACCCGGTTCAAGCAAAACCTAGGAAAAGAACCGCGGCGCATAAAAAACCAAGGGAAAATTGTTACACTACCTAAAAGAATACTAAAATAAAAGATATATTTTTGCATTTTCACACACACACACACACACGC
Source organism: Nicotiana glauca (assembly GCA_026770625.1). Taxonomy (NCBI): domain Eukaryota; kingdom Viridiplantae; phylum Streptophyta; class Magnoliopsida; order Solanales; family Solanaceae; genus Nicotiana; species Nicotiana glauca. The sequence continues at coordinate 43,216 of MU682208.1, read as the reverse complement.
ACACATATATATATATATATACATATATATATATATATATATATATATATATATATACATATATATATATTCCTTTCGACTCATCTCTCTCAAGAAACCAGTCGACAAAATCCATCGCCAGGAAGAGTTGAACTAAACACTTAATTACCAATAATTACAGGCCGATAGAATTCAGAATTATAGTTTATAGACCATAGTATCTACAAAAGCAAGAAACAAATCAAACAAAACCAACTAGCAAATAAAAAAATACAAATACAATCAAATAGGAGCACCCCACCCCACACTTAAGAGATTGCATTATCCCCAATGCAAAATAGTAAAATCAAGAGTGAAAAGGTGACTTCCTGAGGCCCAAGGCCTAATCATCAACACCCTCGAATGTGCGCAAATACTCCTCATCATCGGAGGGATTGGAGTTCAGCTCCTCATCTGGTGGCAGCTGTCATCCTCTCGCCAACCCAACCACTGCTGAGTGATAGCAGAAAGGGGGTGATTTTGCTGCAACTCCTTCAAGTCGGTCTCCCCCAGCAACACGAAGTCTCAAGTCAGCAAACAGTAGTTTTAGCATCTCCTCAACGCAGACCAACTTTTGGTCCGAATTAACAGAAGTAGCAAGAGGACCATCACCGACGTAACATCATAAGCCTTGATTAAGTCACTGGAATAGTTCGGCCACAGTGAAACTCCTCCTATACATAGTGTGCTCGCAACAATCGAGTGATCACACTCGGGTAATGTAGACGGCAGGCCCCAAGTGGTCGCTCTCTAGCCATATGCTCCAGCATGAGTTTTCCAAGATCGAACCGCATCCGTGTCAACAAGGCATAGATCAAACACACTTTCAGTCGTGGGACATCAATTTCACTTTGAGTGGGAATGATTTTTGCATTAATCAATCGCAAGAAACCATGGTTGGCCACTAGAATGTTCCCTTCTTCATGTCCTTGTGGAATTCATTTGCATCCCGTGCCCATGCGGTAGAAGAGTCAGTGCCACATAGCAATCGGTATATAGTCGGATAGTCTGGACAACGGATAAACCTCTGAAAGAGCTTGTGGGAATGCTCTATGAAGCCCATAATCTGATTGATCACCTGGGAGAAAAATGGAATCACTTTACCCTATACCTGCACTTCGTACACAGCATTCGGGCTGGCCTCAGGTTGCCAGTTAGCATAAAATTCTTTGGCTAGGGTACCTGGACGGAACAGACTATCAAAAACCAAATCCCTAATGTTGTTGTATATCTCACTATATTTGCGGGCCAACTTTCCATCGTCAATAGCAACCTCAGGCTCTGGGGTCACCGTCGGGATAAATGTCTGGAACCAGCGTCAAGCATGGGCTGGGACAACCCATATACCATATTTGCGCGCTGACACCTCATCCACATCAGGGTCAATGCGCTCCACTTCCTCATCCACTGGGTCAGGGGGAGTTGCCCGTCTCCCACCACGACGGCTACTAGAAGCAACCTCGGAAGAATTAGTGTTACAGTGTTTTCTCTGGCGGCAAGACATTGTACCTGCACAAGACAAACAATATTAGCCACAACACGTAAACCAAAACAAGACCAAATGGGGTAACAACCCACACTTATGTTATTGTCATATTCACAAGTAAAATGTATATTTGGGACTCAGAGTACCCCATTGGAAGTACGCCAAAAGCAATCAACAACTCACCCAACCACCAACATAAAAGTACAACCACAAAACCATGGACTATACTAGCTTAAAATACAAAATTAAGAAGCTAATCTAATAACTAAGAAGAGAAAGAAAATAAGCTATACTAATGCACTACTAACAAACTTCAGAAATTACAATACCACAACACACAAGCACATAGCATGAATCGAATATTCCAATTAGCACCTAGCACCACATTGCCTCATAACAATTATCCTCCACTAAGCTACAATGTTACCTTCTATGTAATTGAGGCATTTAATCAAGCATATTGTACTCACTGAAGTTACCTTATGATTTCAACTTTAATTCTTCTAAGATTACTGCACAAACATAACAATCAACCATCCTACAACCACCACAATGTAACAAGGGCACAAAGTGCTCCAAATTGCACAAATATTCCACATATTTTAGGCCATGAAGGCCCCTCCACCCAACTTCACCATCAAACTATTCTATAAGCACCAAGACATATTAAAAATCTTCCACAATTATAAGCATAATGGAAACCCCACAAGTTAAGCACCAATCATGGCCAAAATAAGCAAAGAACTTTAAAAAAAAATTAGCACAACTACAACTACCTAGGGTTTAGTTCAAAATAAGCTACTACTATGTAACTACAATCAATTACTCAAAGAAAAGAGATGAGATGAGAGGAGCACTTACCTTGAAGATGAATGGAAGGGATGGGAGGGGTGTGTGTGAAAGGGATTTGAGAAGGAAAAAAGAGTGGGGGGAAGTGGGGGTAAGGTCTAGAACGCTGGGACAAAATGAAGGAGAAAGGAGGGGGGTAGCGTTCTCTGATTTAAAAAAAACTAAGGATTTTTTTAAAACTATTGCACTGCCGTGTCACAGGGTGCGGCGCCCCACGCAGAGCGGTAGTGTATTTTATTAGAGCCTGTATTTATTTTCCTCAGAACAAGTTGGACTGGTGCGGCACATGGCACGGCGCCTCATACGGCGCGCTAAGCCATTTTTCACACAGTTACCCTCATTTTCGGCATTTAGCTTATGAGTTGCACCCTGACTCTATTATTTACTTATTTTATGTCTAATTTATGCTTGTACCTGCCCAAACTCACCTACAAACTTGTTAGTATCTAAAAAGAAAAAAATTCTAACTACAGTACAAATCAACTATGAAATGGGTTTCCTTCCATGCAACGCCTGATTTAACGTCGCGGCACGATGCATGTAAGCGCATCTAAGGTACGGTCAACATGGGAGGCTCAATCAAATGGGTCACTAGCTCTACCATTACATCATCCATGCCCACATAATATTTTACCATGTGCCCATTGACTCTGAATGTGCGAGACTCATTTTTCGCAGCAATCTCTACGGCACCCGTGAGTTGAATTTCAACCACACGAAAAGGTCCTAGCCATTGTGACTTTAATTTGCCCAAAAATAGCCTTTGTCTTGAGTTGTATAGCAATACCATATCTCCAGGTATAAAACTACGCTCAATAATATTTTTATCATGTATCATCTTCATTTTATCCTTGTATAATCTTGTGCTCTCAAAAGCGTGATAGCGGAACTCATCAAGCTCGTGAAACTCCGCGACTCTACTTGTTCCCGCAGCTTCAATATCGAGATTTAACTGTCTCAACGCCCACCAATCTCTATGTTGCAACTCCACCGGTAAATGACATGCCTTCCCAAACACCAACTTGTATGGCGACATGCCGATTGGAGTTTTGAAAGTGGTTCGATAAGCCCAAGTGCATCATCTAACTTTCTCGCCCAATCTGTTCTAGTAGCATTCATAGTCTTAGTCAACACACTATTTATTTCTCTGTTCAAGACTTTCAATTGCCCGTTTATTTGTGGATGATATGGGGTGGCCACCTTGTGGCATACATCATACTTCTCTAATAATTTCGCAAAAGCTCGATTACAAAAGTGAGTGCCCCCGTCACTGATTATTGCCCTTGGAGTGCCAAATCAGGTGAATATGTTCTTTCTCAAAAAACCAGTTACTCCTTTTGCATCATTTGTAGGGAGTGCTGCAGCTTCCACCCATTTGTACACGTAGTCCACAACGACAAGTATGTATTTGTTTCCGTATGAGCTGACGAAAGGCCCTATGAAATTCATGCCCCATACATCAAACACATCTACCTCTTGAATTGGGTTCATAGGCATCTCATGTCGGCGGGAAATATTCCCGTTTTGTTGGCATTCAACACACTCCTTTATCCATAAGTGTGCATCTTTGAAAAATATTAGCCAGTAGAAGCCTGACTCCAAAACTTTCGTAGTTGTCCTTACTACCCTGAAATGCCCACCATATGGTGACACGTGACATGCTTGTAAAATAGTAGACTGGTCTATCTCGGGGGATACATCTCCTGATCATCTTATCAATACAAATCCTGAACAGATAAGGTTCATCCTAATAATACATTCGACAATCACGAAAGAAATTTTCTTTTTGGACAGAGGAAAGGTCATAAGGAACAATATCGCTCACCAGGTAGTTTGCAATATCTGCATACCATGGCGTTTCCTTAAGACTTGTGGCTAATAGTTGCTCATATGTGAAAGTTTCAGAATCTCTTCAACCTCAACCTTCTTCTCAGCTCATTCCAACTTGGACAAATGATCAGCTATTGGGTTCTCTATACCCTTTCGGTCATAAATTTCCAAATTAAATTCTTGCAGCAGTAGCACCTATCGAATCAGGTATGATTTTGACTCTTTCTTCTCGATTAAGTACTTGAGATCAACATGGTCAGTATAAAAAATTACCTTCAAGCCTATCAGGTATGAACCGAATTTTTCAAATGCGAACACCACTGCTAGCATCTTCTTATCGGTCAGAGTGTAATTCAACTGGGCTCCACTCAGCATTCTACTTGCATAGCATATTGGATGCATGATTTTATCTTTTTTTTTTTTGGCCAAGAACTGCTCCCACAACACATTCATTCACATCACACATCAGTTCAAATGGTTGCTCCCGGTCAGGGGGCAGCTATGATAGGTTTTGTTACCGGTCTCTTCTTCAGTTCCTCAAATGCTACCCTATAGTCATATGAAAACACAAAAGGGTGATCTTTTCAAGAAATTTACACAAGGGGTTAGAAATTTTGGAAAAATATTTTATAAATCTCCTATAGAAATCGGCATACCCAAGGAAACTTCTGAGTTCTGATTGCTTTGACGGATGTGGATGGTGAAAGCTTTTCTGTCACATTAACCTTAGCACGATCTACCTTAATGCCTTTGCTTGACACTAAGTGCCTTAAGACTATACCTTCATGTACCACGAAATGACAGTTTTCCCAGTTGAGTACCAAATTCGTCTTGATACACCTCTTCAATACCCTTCTCAAGTTTATAAGGCAGTCATCGACAAAATTCCCCACCACTGTGAATTCATCCATGAAAACCTCTATTATTTCCTCTACCATATCCGTGAAGATGACCATCATGCACCTTTAAAATGTGGCAGGTGCGTTGCATAGGCCAAACAGCATTCTCTGAAAAGCATAGATTCCATAAGGACAGGTGAACGATGTTGCACGATCTACCTCAATGCCTTTGCTTGACACAAGGTGCCTTAAGACTATACCTTCATGTACCATGAAATGACAGTTTTTCCAGTTGAGTAAGAAATTTGTCCCGATACACCTCTTTAATACCCTTCTCAAGTTTATAAGGCAGTCATCGAATGAATTCCCCACCACTGTGAATTCATCTATGAAAACCTCCATTATTTCCTCTACCATATCGGTGAAGATGGCCATCATGCACCTTTGAAATGTGGCAGGTGCGTTGCATAGGCCAAACAGCATTCTCCGAAAAGTATAGATTCCATAAGGGCAGGTGAACGATGTTTTCTCTCTGTCATTCGGGGCAATAGAGATCTGATTGTACCCCGAGTAACCATCCAGAAAGCAAAAGTGGTACCTCCCTGCTAGTCTATCTAGAATCTACTCGATGAATGGCAGTGGGAAATGGTCTTTCCTGGTAGCCAAGTTCAACTTCCTGTAATCCATACAAATTCGCCAACTTGTGACTGTTCTTGTAGAGATCAATTTGTTTTTCTCATTTATCACTACCGTCATACCTCCTTTTTTGGCATACACTAAACTGGCAAACCCAGTTGCTGTCAGAGATGGGGAATATGATTACCGCATCTAACTACTTAATCACTTCTTTCTTTACCACTTATTTCATATTAGGGTTCATCCTTCTTTGATGTTCTCTGAAAGGTTTGTGCCCATCTTCCAGTAAAATCTTATGCATATAGAAGGTCGGGCTGATACCCTTAATGTCTGGATGGTCCATCCAATTGTGGTCTTACACTTAGTTAGTACTTGAAAAAGTTGTTCTGCATGCACATCTAACAAACTAGATGATATAATAACAAGTAAAGTTGAGTTAGGTCCTAAGAAGGCATTCCTGAGATGAGATTGTAGTGGTTTCAGTTCCAACTTTAGTGGCTCTTTTATTGATGGCTTAGCTGGAAGAGTTTTTCTTTCCTCTAAGTGCAAAGGCTCAAATTCGAGCTCCTTTCTCCAAAAAACCCTGGCCTTAAAGAGCAAGTACCCACTCTGCCAAGTCTTCTCCATTGGCTTCATCTAAGTTCATGAGACAGGCTGCTAGAGGGTCTTTAGTTTTCAATGCCTCATCTTCCTCCTCCAAAACTACATCCACGGCATCTATTAGAAAGAAATTAGCAAATCCACTTGGTCTCCGCATAAATTTCTACACGTTGAATGTTATCTCTTCATCATTTAATCTCATCTTGAGCTCTCCAGTTTCACAATCAATTAAAGCTCTCCCAGTGTCCAAGAATGGTCTTCCCAAAATTATGGAAATTTCCTCGTCAACCCGACATTCAAGAATGACAAAATCTACTGGGAGCACAAACTTCCTATCCTATACTAATACATCATCAAGAATACTAGAGGGCCTCTTCACTGTCCCGTGTTGTAGTAAAGTGGACGTGGGTCTAGCTCTCCCAATGCCTAGCCTTTTGTAGATAGCTAGGGGCATAAGGTTTATGCTTGCCCCTAGATCACACAGTGCCTTAGCAAATGCATAGTTGCCTATCATACATAGGATTGTGAAACTCCCTGGATCAGACAGTTTCTCAGCTATGGGTCTCGTCGCAACAACACTGCAGGTCTGAGTCAATGTAACCGTGGCCAAGTCTTGAAAGTCGAACTTGCGGGACATCAAGTCCTTCATCATTTTTGCATAACCAGACATCTCCTTTAAAGCATCAATCAATGGAATGTTAATCTAAATTTGCTTCAACATCTTTAAGAATTTCTTGTACTGCTCATCTTTCTAATACTTGGCCAATCTCTGTGGGAATGATGCTGGAGGTCACTTATTCCCTGTGATTTGATTTTTTTATTGTTCAGGCACTGCTTCTACTATCGATTTCGGTGCAACCTCAATCTCTTTCACAAACCTCTTTTTCTTTGTTGGTGTTCTCTTGCGCATGTTGTATCGTTACCTCAGTTAACCCTACTAGATTATCTATCTCAATGGGAACTGGCACCACTGCACCATTATCTCAGTAGGTCTACTTTCACGAGCAATTTCTTGCTCCAGATTTAGGTCTCTACCATTTTGGAGACTCACTGCCATAAGATGCTTCAGGTCCTGCTCTTTTTGATTGATTTGTGTGTCTGTAGGTTGTCACACCTCCTTTTTCCTATACCCGGGAAGGTATAAGGGAATTTTTTCAATCTAAGTGACAATCGAAACGGGATTATTTTATTTAAAGATTTAGAGTCGCCACTTGGGATAATTATTGGTGTCCTGATCGCAGCAGACTCAACCTTAGGGAGAGTGGGCGCTAATACTTTTACCTAACAGTGGTATCGGGGTCAGTTTCCACAGGGAGCTAGATGAGGGAGTTGAGTATTTGTTAAGTCTAGAGATGTGTTTTGGCTTCTAATTGTACTTCTACCATTTTTGGGTTTTTATATTTATCAACTACAATTTAACAGCTACTAATTAGAACTAAATTATACTAAGATATTGATTCTAGTTTGTATGCAAGATAGAGAAAAGCACTAGGGTCGTGGCATTTACCTAGGTGGTCAACTAACGGATAGAGATTTCTGATGCAAGAATGATGATTATGGGATTTATGTTATAACCGTTGCACTTTTGCACCCACTCTCACACCTCTCGGTAGAGAGAGTGATTTTGCCCAATTGACTCTCTCGAGACCAATTGGGTAGGCCAATTTTCCCAAGCAACTTAGGGTTCAAGTTGGGTAATTACTATTTCGAGGTTTAACCCGTTAATTGGGACTACCATTCTTGTGGGTCCATGCCAATTCCTTGTTGGAATTAATCTTGGGGTCATAGACTCTCTTTTTCAAGAAGAGTCAAGACCCACTGAGCTAGACCTAGTATTTGCAACCACCAAATCTTAATGAAAATATAAGATTAACCCAAATAACAAATACCCAACATCATTCATGCACTAAACAATCACACCCATCAATTACCCACACTAGGGTTGAGCCACAACCCTAGCTAATGGGTTTAGCTAGACATAGTAGGAACAGAAATTGAAGAAATAGTAGATGAAATTGACATAATAATTAACTAAAATATTAATCTATTCAAATCCACGTTAATACACGAAGAAATTGCCCAAAATAGGCTTAGACTTGAGTCTCACGAGTGCAGCAGCTATCTCTAATACCAAACTTAACCTAAAATTGATAAAACATTCAATTTATACTAGGCTAGAAAAACTGGACAAAAATGCCCCTGCGGGACTGGTGCGGACCGCGCAGAAATGTTGCGTGGCCGCGTAGGGTCTTCAATGTCTTCACTCTGGAGCTGGGGGCGCGGACCGCGTAAAAAGGGAGCGCGGCTACGCTGACTGAGGAACGCGGACCGCACAGAAATGGGGCGCGACCGCATGGATAAATTGGCCACAAATGACAATTCTCTGAATCTCACCCATGCGGACCGCACTGTTTTGGTGCGCGGCCGTGTGGGCTTTTCCTTAGCCTTTGAAGTTCCTCAAGCGCGGACCATGTCAGAGTGAGTGCGGACCGCGCAGGTCTGAAGCAGAATTCCAACTCTCTGAATCTCCAGCGCGGCCGCGTAGCAAATCAGTGTGGTCCGCGCTGGATCTGTTTAATCTTCACTTTACTTGACTTTCACACTTGGCAGATTTCACTCCTTGTCGAGCCGATTTGTGACCATTTTCATCTTGTCGTTCAAACCTGCGATCAAGTGCAATTTGTTAGCATTTTGGGACTAATTTATGGCAAATCACGCACAAAGCTTAGGCAAGAATGGGTATAAAACATGTTAAAATCACAGTTATCAACTCCCCTAAACTTAAACCTTTGCTTGTCCTCAAACAAATAAAATAAGACCCAACCCTTAAACGACACTCCAAGTAATTCCAGCTATCCTAAAGTAACCTCAACAAGCATCAATTGGGACTAACAATTGCCCTCAACACAAATAGATCATTAACAACATTCAAACCTTGAAAACTATGGCTCATGGGTGACACAAGAGAATCAATAATTGACTCATTACATCAAAGAACTCTCTTGATTACTTTGGTCATTGTGGAACCTAAACTCATACATCCGGTTTTAGAGTATAAGCACACAAACCGAGGTTAATAGGAGTTCACTCGTCTCTCTCAAGGAAAGGTCACAAGTCTGGCTCTAGGTATTATATGCTTGACCATCATGTAAGTATCCACTAATGCGAGTGTCATCCAACTCAAGATCATATAGGTCTTTTGTGAAGTTAATGTGAAGGCTTTTGCGTAAGGGTAAGATATGTTTTTGTTCAAGTGGGTTCAATCTTCCCTTAAGAACTTCTTTTGATTCATTGGGACAACTCACTTGACTCTTTGAGTCATTTCACCTCTTCCAATGGCTTAGAGAGACACTTTGTCACTCTTTCTTAAGCAATTAGAAACAATTCTCCTTTTTCTACTTTTTCCAAGCCTTTTTCACTTTTGTTTTTCCGTAAGTCACTTTTTATTCTTTTTTTTTTCACATTGGGCTTTCTTTTTGTCTTTTTCTTTTCTTTACATTCATTGCATTTCTTTTTCTTTTGCTTTTGTACCTTTTACCCCTTTTTGTTTCCTTTCTTGTCCCTCTCCCCAAACTTANTTTTGAGGAGTCATTGTGAAGGCTTTTGGGTAAAGGTAGGACATGTGTTTGTACAATTGGGTTCAATCTTCCCTTAAGCACTTCTTTTGATTCATTTTGGCACACTTTCTTGACTCATTTGAGTATTTCTTCTTTCAAGGGGTTAGAGAGACATATTGTCACTCTTTCTTTTTGCAATTCAAACCTTTCTCCTTTTTTTTTCTTTCTTTTTTACTTTTTCTCTTTTTCATTTCTTTCCTTTTCTTTTTGCTTTTGTGCCTTTTTACCATATTGGTGCCTTTCTTGTCTCTCCCCCAAACTTAGACACTTGCCATTACTTAAGGGAAGATTTGGGTGCCAAGAGAGGGTTTCATTAAAAATGGGTATAGGCTTGTAACTTTGGTTCAAGAAGAAGGTTTAAGGCTCAAAAAGGGGGAACTAGGGATCATTTCATTGGTAGGTCATGGGAATTGTTCAAATTTTGCAATTAGGATCAAGGATGGCCTATAATCACTTCTCAAGTATCAAGTTTCACCTATGATTTCGCCTCAACAAACATTCAGGACAAGTTCTAGACCATTGGCTCGGTACTTAGGCCCACAATTCAAATCCTCACCACACACTCAAGGATTGCTAAGGAAGGAGTCGAGGGCTCACAACAACCTTAGTTATGATTCAAGCGCACAATGGCCTACATTGACCACGTGATGATTGTTTGGTCAACACAAGAGTCTCAAGGCCATGACTTTTACCATCCTAAACACAACATCATGTCTTTGATCATGGGATCAAAGGCAAGTGTGTTAGGCCCAAGTGAAGCTTTGCCTGAGGTACCCTTAACTACTAAAACTTGGAAATCAAAAAATGGACTCAAACCCTTAAGAAGGTTGTCACGCCATCTATCATTGGGAAGAGCCACCCGATTCACACAACACTCTACCCTTGGAAAGAAGCGTGGAATTAAGAAAACCAAGGGCTTATTGCAAACATCAAAACAAAATACAAAGGCTGCGAGCCTAACTTTGCAACTAAAACGAAAAATTTTTAACGAAAATAGAAAAACAAGAAAGTAAAAATGAAAAACCAAATGAATACGTACAAAGAGAAAGTAGAATATACAACTGGGGGTAGTGAATATCTATATAAAGTTGAAAAGCATCCGAAATGAAAAGTTATATACAAACCATCTATCAACTACGAATGTGCTAAAAGCAAAGAAAATATATACAGTAATCCAATGTATCAGGATCAAATAGTAGGGCACACCCCCACGAATAAAAGTTGGCATTATCCCCAATGCCAACTTAGCAAAATAAGCTCAACAAAAACATCAAAAAAGGATATAGAAAAGGCCCCTCAAGCCTGCTCCACATGCGTTGTGTCTCCTGTCGTCCCCGGATCTTCTGTAGTAGCCGGGACCTCAGACTGGTCTCCGACTTGCTGTTGCTCTGCTGCTGGGACATGTGCCAAATCTGGGACAAGCTGAACCACTGGAGGGGCACTGGATGAAATCTTCAGAACCTGGGCCACCTCTATCACAACTCCCTCAGTGTTAGGGAGTTTCCTCTTCTTCCTTGGCCTGGGAGTCTCCTGCTGCTGTGGCTGAACTGGTGTCGGATCTACAGCTGGGTCCCCAAGGAGTAAGTCAAGTGGCATCTGATCTGCTAGCAGCTTATCCACATCCTCCCTCAACTTTGTCACCAACTCCTTTGAAGCCTTTTGCTTCCTTAGCTTCCTGTGCTCCCGAGCCAGTTTTCCCAATGCTGTGCTGTATGACCCCACTGCCTTAGTCAAGGCATCCTGCTGTGCCATCATCTTTTCCTGATTGGCCAGGATCTTTTTCATTGTCTACTCAATGGAAGGAGGGATCTCAACTGTGGCAGGAGCGGACTGTGCTGGACTACAGTGGTCAAGTTTGACAACTTGGATGTCGCAGATGACATCTAGTTGTTCAAACTGGTAAAAGACTGAGAAAGCTGGTGGGCAGTGAACCGGTGAGTCTTCGATGAAGGGACATCCGGGTCCGTTGAAGTAGATGGACCAGCAATAGTAGAAGGACCCGGAGGCAATGCCTCACCGGTATCAGGGATGGTGGAAGTCTCAGTGGACTGCTCAATAACCACTGGCTCCTCAGACTGGCCAGGTGCGGTGGAGGTGGATGCTTGAGGCTTTTTGGACTTCTTTGGGTTGTCGGGACCCAACTGACTATACCATGAGTAGGGGGCCACCGGATCCACCTTGACATCATACTTATGTTTCTTCACATTCAATTCTCTAAAGTACAGGGAAAGAGTGTTTGGGAAGGGGTAGTTGGTGTTGGTCTCCTGACCAACTGTAGAAATCACCCTTGACATGATGTTGCCCACATTCAAAGGAAACCCCGCCATGATAGAGGCCACCAAAACAGCTCGGGGAATGGGAACGGAGTGATCATGTGTTGATGGGTCAAGTCGACTACATACGAAAGCCAACCACCCCTTGGCTTCAAAATTCAAAGTGTTCCTAAAGATCTTCTCTTGTGCTTTCAACCAACTTGGGACTGTACCCGGAACTGCCAAGTGCTGGGCCAACCAAGGACGAACCTCTTCTTTCATTTCCAGCTTTTCTAAGTACTGTGTTTCATCCTCTTCTTTGAACCCCAAAAACTCATTCAGGGACTTCCCATCGAACATCACTACTTTGACCCTCACTTGAGTCGCTTTTGAGTCCCTCACTATATGATGAACATTACAGTAAAACTCTTTCACCATATGTTCATTTGCGACTATGCAACGCTCCTTGAAGAAGCCCCAACCCTCTCTAGTGCGGAATTGTGCTTGTACATGAGGGTTGAGAGGGACAAGATCAGCATCTATGAATTGCCTCTCCGGAATCAGCTTTCTTTTGGGCCACCATTCCCGGAATTTGTGAAAAGCAACCTCACTAACAAACATGTCTGCCCATGCCTCCGGTTTCCTGGTTCGCTCTATCCCTCCGACTTGTGGCTCACCTCCCTCAGCGTACCTTCCACTCTCCCATGATAGTGAAGCTGTGGGAGAAGTGGAGTATTGTTCTTCATTTTCATTTTCTGCCCCGGATTCATCAGACGAGTCTGAGACGACATTCAATGGTTTCTTGGAAGTGGCCACATCAGCATGACCAGAAGAAGAGGAATCACAGAGCTGCAATGATGTGGACACGTAGGTGGGGACAGACTCCGAGGTAATACTCCGCGAAGGTGCGTACTCACTCCCCATGGAATGGGATGCAGCTCGGTCAGCTTCCAGAATTATCTTGCGGGTTTTCTTTATCATCTTTCGGGTTTGGGGTGTGAGTTTTACAATCCTCTTGCCTTTCCCTCCTCGGGAGGAACCACCTCTCCCGGGTTGTTTTTGTTCTTTTCCGCCTCTTTTCTTAACCATTATCTGCAGAGAAAAGTCTAACATTGTTAGTTGAAGCACATGCAGTGAATTGGCTGGAACAATAATGCACAGTGTATGATCAAGGTTGTATAATAGAAGGGGCGCGGACCGCGCAAAAGTGCCACGCGGCCACGCTGAGCATGTTCCAGGGAAACACCTCTCTAAATCCTACCTGCGTGGACTGCACTATTTTGGACCGCGGTCGCGTAGGACTGGCGCGGACCGCACAAAAAATGGATGCGGACCGCGCTGGGAAATGACTTGTAAAACCTCTCTCTGAACCTGGCAAGCACGGTCCGCACTGATTTGGACCGCGGCCGCGCTGAGATGGCGCGGACCGCGCACAAATATTATGCGGGCCGCGTAGGAGATCTCAGCACACAACCAACAAGAAGCGCGGACCGCGTAAAAAATACGCGCGGCCGCGTAGGGCAAATATTTAACTGAGTGCGAGATGTTTCATTTAAGTCAAATTTTTAGATCAAAGCATGGGTCCTAATTATCCCTACTCAGTTACTAATCAAGAATTCATGCCCATTGTTTCACAAAATCCATCCTAACTGTTAAAACTAAGAGAGAAAAAAGAAAAGAAGAAGTTATACTAATAGGAAGCAATTAACAATGAACAAAAATTAACTAGGAATGAGATTAGTGAAGAATGTTACCAGGGTTTGATAAAATTTCTAACTACTTGAAGCAAGTTGTTTTGGATGCACAGTGAAAATTGAGAGCCCAAGTAAAAAATAGGCAAAAAGGTTAAAAAGAAGCCTGGGGTCCCTATTTATAGAAAACACTGTGGGACCCCTGTACTTACCAACCAGCGCGGCCGCACAGAAATGGCCGCGGACCGCGCTGGATTTCCAGCAGCTTCAATAACTTGAACAGCACACGTGGATCGCGCTGATTTGTCAGGCGGCTGCGTGGGAAACTTCAAAGAACCATAAATTGGGCTTCTCCTACACGGACCGCACAAAAATGTACGCGTACCGTGCAGCTAACTTCAGAGACTTGGTTCACATTTCACCACCCTGCGCGGACCGCACTGATTTGGTGTGCGACCGCACAGGCAAACTTCAGAGACCTTAATTTTTTTTGCACTTTTGCCCTGCGTTGGTCCAACATCAACCCTGCAACATCTCACAAACCATGAGCTCAAAAGTCCTAATCTACAACAGAAAATGAAACGAAAGAAAAAGACATGGGTTGCCTCTCAAGAAGTGCCTGATTTAACGTTGCGGCACGACGCATGTTACCATTATATCACTTCAAATAAATAAGCGCCACTACGTGGCTGCCACCAATCTTCCCCAAATAGTGCTTGACACGATGCCCATTTACCCTAAACACTTCACCATTCTTGTTTTTAAGATCAAGGGCACCGAAAGGAGTTACAAAGACCACTTCAAAGGGACCACTCCATTTGGATTTGAGCTTCCCCGAAAATAACCTTAGCCGAGAATTGAAAAGAAGAACCATGTCGCCCACCTTGAATTCTTTACCCCGAGCATACTTATCATGGAGGTACTTCATCTTGTCCTTATACAAGGACGAACTGGAGTAAGCATGGAATCTAAACTCATCAAGTTCATTCAATTGCTCCATCGGAGGTTGGCTGCAATGTCCCATTCCAAATTCAACTTTTTCAATGCCCACATCGCCTTATGCTCTAGTTCCACCGGGAGATAACAAGCCTTACCAAACACCAATCAATATGGATACATACCAATCGGAGTCTTATACGCCGTCCGATAAGCCCAAAGAGCGTCATCCAACTTCTTTGACCAATCGGTACTATTTGCATTCACTATTTTGGAAAAAATACTCTTAATTTCCCGGTTAGAAACCTCCACTTGGCCACTTGCTTGAGGATGGTATGGGGTAATCACCTTGTGGTTAACTCCATATTTAGCGAGCAAAGAATCAAAGGCCTTGTTGCAAAAATGGGACCCCTCATCACTAATGATAACACAAGGGGTTCCAAATCTAGTGAAGATGTTCTTTTTCAAAAATGCCACGACACTCCGGGATTCATTGTTGGGAAGAGCCACGGCTTCAACCCACTTGGAGACACAATCCACCGCCATGAGAATATACGTATTCCCACAAGAGATTACCAACGGGCCCATGAAATCAATGCCCCACACATCAAAAATATCGACCTATAGAATGGTGTTAAGTGGCATCTCATCCCTCTTAGAAATCCCTCCAGCTCGTTGGCATGCATCACACTTTTTCACCAAATTGCTTGCATCTTGAAATAAAGTCGGCCAATAAAAGCCACAACTTAGAACCTTTGACGCCGTCCTCACTCCCCCATGATACCATAAGGGGAAGAGTGGAAAGCCTCCAATATGTTCAATTGTTCTTCTTCCGGGACACATCGGCGAATCACACCATCGGTGCAAATTTTAAACAAGTAGGGCTCATCCCAATAGTAATCCAAACTATCCCGCTTGAGCTTCTTCCTTTGGTTGGAAGAGAGCTCATACGGGACTATACCGGTCACAAGATAATTGGCCACATCAGCAAACCACGGCATATCATGCATAGACACCGCAAGGAGTTGTTCATCCAGGAAAGCATCATTTATCTCAACACCATTGCTCGGTCTCCCTTTTTCCTCTGGCCAGGACAAGTGATCCGCGACTTGACTTTCACTTCCTTTCCTATCCACAATCTCTAGATCAAATTCTTACAAGAGTAATACCCATCTCATCAACCTCGCCTTTGAGTCTTTCTTTGTCATCAAATACCTAAGGGCAGCAAGATCGGTATGGATAATCACCTTGGCCCCATAAGGTATGGTCGGATCTTTTCCATGGCGAACAAAATAGCTATCAACTCCTTCTCGGTGACTGTAAAGTTCTTTTGAGCCTCATTCATCATCTTGCTTGCGTAGTACACCGGATGGAACATTTTGTTGATTCTTTGGCCAAGCACTGCACCAACCGCTACATCACTCGCGTCACACATAAGTTCAAAAGGCAATTCCCAGTTGGGTGCGGTGATGATTGGAGTTCTGGTCAATTTATGTTTCAACAATTCAAAGGACTCCATACACCTCTCATCAAAGACGAACTTCACATCTTTTTCCAATAGTTTACAAAGCGGGGTCACAATTCTCGAAAAATATTTAATGAATCGCCGGTAAAACCCGGCGTGGCCCAAAAAACTCCTCACTCCTTTAACAGAAGTAGGGGGAGGGAGCCTTGAGATGACCTCTATTTTCGCTTTATCAACTTCAATACCATGCTTTGAGATTTTGTGCCCCAAGACAATTCCCTCTTGTACCATGAAGTGACACTTTTCCCAATTTAGTATAAGATTTGTTTCCTCACATCTTTTCAACACTTTATCCAAGTTCACTAGGCATTCTTCAAATGAGTCCCCCACCACACTAAAATCGTCCATGAAGACCTCTAGAATATCCTCCACCATGTCGGTGAAGATTGCCATCATACATCTTTGGAAGGTCGCCAGAGCATTACAAAGTCCAAATGGCATTCTTGAAAAAGTGAATGTGCCATACGGACATGTAAAGGTTGTCTTTTTCTGATCCTCTAGGGCAATGAGAATTTTATTGTACCCCGAGTAGCCATCAAGGAAGCAATAATAAGCCCGACCCGCTAAACAATCAAGCATTTGGTCCAAGAATGGTAGAGGGAAATGATCTTTTCTAGTGACCTTGTTGAGCTTTCTATAATCCATGCACACCCTCCAACCCGTGACCATACGAGTAGGAATAAATTCATTATTGGCATTGGTGACGACCATCATACCTCCCTTCTTCGGTACACATTGTACTGGAGAAGTCCACGAACTGTCAGAAATTGGATACACCACACCGGCGTCAGCCACTTGATAACTTTCTTTTTGACTACTTCTTGCATGGCCTCATTGAGTATCCTTTGATGTTCAAGAGAAGGCCTAGCATCCTCCTCCAATATTATCTTGTGTATGCAAAACGCGGGGCTAATACCCCGAATATCTTCCAAGGTCCATCCTATCGCCTGCTTGCGCTTTTGAAGAACTGCCAAAGTGGCGTCAACCTGCACGTTAGTCAAGCAAGAAGAAAGAATAACTGACAAAGTGAAATTAGGACCAAGAAATTTATACCTGAGGTGAGGAGGAAGTGGTTTCAACTCCAACACCGGTGGCTCCTCAATAGACGACTTTGTGGGTGGAGTTTTGTGATTTTCAAGAACAAGAGAGAACTTCCTCGGCTCAT
This sequence comes from Nicotiana glauca, assembly GCA_026770625.1. Taxonomy (NCBI): domain Eukaryota; kingdom Viridiplantae; phylum Streptophyta; class Magnoliopsida; order Solanales; family Solanaceae; genus Nicotiana; species Nicotiana glauca. The sequence goes on along the minus strand of MU682208.1, from coordinate 25,772 downwards.
AAGAATACGAGCCCATGCCATGTAATGCGTTTACACACTCCACCTTTTCGGCATCACCATCAACATCCATGTTCAAGAGCACGGCCTCAAGTGGTTCCTCAACATTTTCCATTGCGCTTGTGTCATCCACTATCACCGCCGTGACAATATCAACAAACGAGCACACCTCAGTGCTATTTGGTTGCCTAATTGATTTGCACACGTGGAACACAACCTTTTCATCACCAACACGGAAGGTCTATTCTCCCGCTTCCACATCAACCAAGGCCTTCCTCGTAGCTAGGAAAGGCCTTCCAAGAATAATAGGCACCTCGAAATCCACTTCACAATCCAAGATCACGAAATCGACTGGCAATATGAACTTATCAACACGAACAAGTACATCATCAATAATCCCCAAAGGCCGCTTCATCGACCGGTCCGCCATTTGAAGCCTCATAGAAGTTGGACGAGGTTTTTCGATACCCAAGGTCTTGAAGACCGAATATGGCATGAGATTGATACTTGCCCCCAAGTCACATAGCGCCTTTGCGAAATCGGCACTTCCAATGGTACATGGTATTGTGAATGCTCTGGGATCCTCAAGTTTAGGAGCCATGGAGTGTATAATTGCGCTCACTTGATGGGTCATCTTGATTGTCTCGCACTCCATTGATCTCTTCTTTGTAACCAAATCCTTCATGAATTTCGCATACCCCGGCATCTGCTCGAGTGGCTCCACCAAAGGCACATTGATAGTCAAACTCTTCATCATCTAAATGAATTTCTTAAATTGGTTATCACCTTTTTGCTTGGCCAAACATTGAGGGTAGGGCGGAGGAGGCCTAGTCAAGGGTGCCTTAGCTTTTGGCATATCTATCACATGCTCCCTAGACGGGTTCATGTTCTCTTGTGTCTCCTCCTCAACCTCATAAATGTCAATCCGCACTTCACTTCTTGCACTTGGTTCCACCACATCATCAACCCCCGTAGGCATACCATCATTAGGCAACTCATCTTCATCTACCATAACTTGATTCTCTCTTGAGGCATGTACATCACCGCCTCGTCCAGTCCGTGTGGTCACCGCCATCACACGGTTGTTGTGCCCACCCTTAGGGTTCACTACCGTGTCTCTAGGTAGAGCATCCTTTGGGCGAGTATTTAAAGATTGTGAAATTTGTCCAAGTTGCACTTCCAAGTTGCGGATGGAAGTGTTATGTGAAGCCAATTGCGCATCCGAGACTTGGTTCTTCTTCATCATTTGTTCAAACATAACCTCAATTCTCCCAAATTCATTGCCGGAAGAACTCGACCCTTGAGATTGAAACGGTGGTGGGTTTTTTGGTTGTTGAAACATTGGAGGCCTTTGAAAACCTTGCCCCCGATTACCTTGACCACCATTGTTGTTCCACCCCCCTTGACCATTGTTATTATTCCAATTACTGTTGTTGGTTCCATTCCAATTTCTACCGTTGTTACCTTGATTCCCCCAATTGTTATTTTGGTTATTCCCATTCCAATTTCCACCTCCTTGTTGTTGATGATTCCAATTCCCTTGAGATCGCCATTGTTGATTGCCTTGATTTCCTCTATTTCCTTGGTAGTTGTTAACATATTGACAATCCTCACTTTTCTCATTGAATAACCACTACCATCATCATAGTTGTCACAATTTCCTTGAGGTTGTTGTACTCTTTGCCTTCTTTTCATCATATTCACTCCTTCCATAGCATTGACTTGGCGCGGGTTTTGAACTTATTGTAATTGCGCCTTCGCCAATTGGTTCATTTTTATTGTAAGTTCGGCAATGGCTTGGCCGTGATCATGAAACTCCTTATGCAAATGTACGACATTAGGATCACCTTGAGGAACGTTTGCCCGGCTTTGCCATGCCGAAGAAGTATCGGCCATTTCATCTAACACATCACAAGCTTCATTATACAGGAGATTCATAAAATTTCCACCCGCCAATTGGTTCACAATACATTGGTTTGTTGTGTTGATGCCTCTATAGAACGTTTGTTGAATCATCAGATCAGTCATATCATTATTCGGACACTCTTTGACCATAGTTCTAAATCTCTCCCATATTTCATGCAAAGGTTCCGTTGGCTCTTATTTGAAAGCCAAAATCTCATCATGGAGTGCCGCCATGTGACTTGGAGAAAAGAACTTGGCAATGAACTTGTCTGCAACTCATCCCATGTTGTAATCGAATGATTTGGAAGCCTTTCTAACCAATCCAATGCTTTCCCCCGAAGAGAGAACGGGAAAAGCCTCAATCTCAAAGCATCCTCGGACACATTGGTTTGTTTACTCCCCCAGCAAGTATCTACGAACCCCTT